>APFE030165365.1:144124-155770 GCA_000404065.3 Pinus taeda
AAGGGGAAAATGCCGCTTGCAAGCTTGGAAGTGATGGAATAAGAGGAGAATATAGTGTCATCTGAAGGTGATAGAGCTTCTAATCTTGTTAGAGAAGGTAACATTTCAATTTCTTTCAAAGGATATATATATATATATATATATGTATGTATGTATGTATGTATGTGTCTAGATAATCATTGTGTATAAGTATAGATAATAGTTAAAACATATCTAAAATTAATAAAATTGTACATGTTGATAACTAATTTCTTGTTAACGAAGATATAAATTTGCACATTGTTTTTTATTATGCAGGAGTTGTTTTTGTTGTAGTTTCACCCATTAATAACATAGAAAATGTCAAGTCTTGTTTGATGTGGTGCATTGAACGAATGATGAAGTTACTGGAGGACTATGATGATAACAATTTTATATATGAAAGAGGATCTATTATACTGAAATGATATTTTTTCCAAGAAACTCATCAAACTAAGAGTCATGTTTACTTTCAAGACTGCCAACCCAATGACATAAGTTGTCAATATAGTCACTTGGTGTGTACAATGCGCATAAAGTTGATAGAAGTTCAATCGAGAAAAAAATTGAAATTTAAAAAATGGATAATGTTAAAATTTGGCCATGAACAAATCATTGAGGATGGAATTCCATTAGAATATTTTTAATTGAACTTGCCAACAATATCTTCTCCTTGTATTAATCTCTTAAAAAGAGTTCAATTAGATTGTTAGCCTTCCATGACCTTTGGCTTTCCATTTTTCAATGATGTTCTTTAGATTTCACTGAATAATAATATTACAAGTAATTCATTTATTACAAATTTCTATGCTTTTTGGCATGTTTCTCTTTTGTCTTCAAGTGTATTTATCGTCATCTCTATTTTTCTTCATTTAATTTTATTAAGTTTTCTTATTTCTATTATATTTTTTAACCTTTGACTGTATCAAAGAATTGATTATGTTATTATATACAAATATGTTCATGCTTTATATTGCATGTTGTATAGTTTTCATTAAGGGAAGCCTTTAAAAAACATATATTTGTTATTCTCATGCTACATTAGATGTTCAATGTAATTTTTAGGTTAAATTCCTTCTAATGATATTCAATGAGATTTTATGGTCTGTCAAATGTTAAAATAAATTCCAAAACTATGATAAATATATGTCAATTAATGATTGAACTTAATAGAGCATCATCCAAAATAATATTTTGGTATAATAAGATATATTCATCACATATTTTTCTTCTTTATGTGATCTTTGTGTGTTTTCAAATATTTTTAGTGCTATCTTAGTGACGTTATTTACTTTATTAAAATCTCAAATTACAATCAATTTCAAATGTTTTGCTTCTCTTATACATCTTAATAGGATAAAATTAGTGTCCTAGATAGGACAAGAAAATGCATTTTATTGTGTGTTTGTGCTATAGATGCAATTCATACACCATCTATATGTTCATTGCATAATCTCCATTATATTAACCTATTAACTAACAATGCATGCTCCACACATAGTATTTAATATTGGAAAAAATCAATTACTAAGAAAAGTTAGGCCCACATTGAGTTTAATGCAACTTTTGAGATGAATGCAACTTCAATTGATTCAAAATTGCAATATTTAGTTCCCAATCTCTATTCTTTCTCAAGTTTCATGAAACATACAATAGTGACAAACTTTAAGACAAAGAAGTTACTTTAACTTTAGAATGTATGTATTTAACAAGCTTGATGGAATGTCCTTTTGTACAAACACATATCTCATAGATATGTACCATGAATCTCGTAAAAAGAGGGAGAAAGTGCAATGGTATATTATATATGGGGCACTTACTACTCAAAATCTACTTATAAAACAAACATTATATGAGGCTATAATAGAATTTCTTCCATATCTTCTATGGAAATAGCTCAAAACTAAACTAACAATTTGAAACAATTTAATGTCTACCATCAAACACTCAAGATTTTTCATGTCTCAACAACCTAACCTTTGGGTTTAGGCCACCATTGCTCATGTTTTCAATCACAAAAATCTAGTTTTCAAAACATTTTAGGTTTTATATTCAACGTTATATTAATGGAATGAAGATTCAAAAATTGTCAAAAGAAAGCTCCTTCAAAATCGAATGTTCCTTCATTAAAAAACAAAAATTGTGGAGTTTTAACAATTGATTTTTTGGATCATTATAAAATTTATACTAAAACCATCTTGTTAGATGGTAATAAAAATTGTCAAGTTTTCCAAAGCTCCATTTGAAGCGAATTGTCGGTGATAAAATTACCAAGATGCAATAGCCATTTGTTCTACCAATAGAACAAGGGTGATTGTGCATTCTCTCTCCAAATTTGAAACAACACCTAGCAAATTATGGGTTGCAAACTTCGACATATATTAGAGTCAAAGGAGTGTGGAACAATGGTTCATAGGTTTGGCTTCAAGCAAAATAAATTGGGCTAGTAGGTGTTTTGAGTTCATAACGGAAGGATTTTTGGCTTACCATATTTAGACTCTTGCTGTTGGATGTGGCCGATACTCTAGTTTGGTCTTAGAATTACTCTCTGGATATCTTAGCAACTAAATCAGTATATGAGGCCTTAACTATAGTTAATGAGGATGTATAGAGGAAATGATGGTATCAATTGATTTGGAAATGGAAAGCTCCTTTAATGATTAGGGTGTTTTTATGTTAAGACATTATACTAGCTACGGTTACCACTATTATGGGAATGAGTAAAAAATGACCAAAATGTAGATTACATCTATTAATAGGCTTGTATTTCACAAATTATCTAAATATGGGCAAGAATAAGCAAAGAGTTGCAGAGTTTCATAGTTTCACTATAAATAAACTAATTTTTAAAATGAAATACAAACATATTTGTATGCAAAACTTCAAATTTAAATAGATAAAATATACAAACTACAACAAATTACAAACTCCAATTTAAAAAGAAAAAACAAAATTCAATAAATTTAAGCTAACACTTTATTATTTCTTCACACTTGTAAAAAACAATACAGACGTAAAGAAAACATGAAATAGATCAAAGTACAAAGGCTTATTGTACTTGTAATACTCTATTATTTCTTTCTTTAACCAAAAGTGAAAAACTTAATATAAAAAATAGCAATACAATGTGAAACATAAAAGTCTGTCCTTTTCCTCCATTTCTTGTCAATCCTAAAGTGTTAATCACATAGGTTGTTTCTACAAATATAAATTACTCCATATCACATGTAGTGGTTAACTCTCCAGGTCTAGGACATCATATTTTAGCTCTAGAACTATTAGAAACATTTTCAACCAATTTAATCCTTCTCCTTCAACTAATAATCATTAAAAGGTGATTAAGAAACTTGGAATTTTCAACCAAAAGGTAGATGTTAATGCCACTCCTTACCATGTGGCATCCCCTAAGTTAAACAATCATCATTTTTGCATGGTTTATAGAGATCTTTGTTTTAATATCGAGCCTAACATCATAATGGAACAAATTGCTTTGACTTGTACAAGTGAGACCAAAAACCTAGATACATTTAATAAGAAGGTACAGCTAGCCATATGTCATATTAAAGACATTATTCTAACCATGTTTTTGACTTGGAAATTCACATTATGTGCAATTTTTGGGTGACCATAAATACCAAAGTAGGAAATTATTCTACAATAATTTTGGAGCATCAACAAAAACACTTGACTAGAGGGATATCTCAGCCTTTATGGATCTCGTTTGATCATTATTCATCACTAAAAGAATAACATTCTTTTAAGAGAACCAATAAAAGTTCCATATATTAAAAATATCCATAATCCTAAGGTTCATTGTATTTAAATAGGAGTCAAGCCATGTATTCCATATTCGTGGAGGGGGGAACTTATCTATTGTCTAAATAAATTCCAATCATAATTAAAATCAAATATGAGACCATAATGGAACTTGGAAAAATTATAGGTTGATGGAGACTATTCTTGTGAAGATGATGGCCCATTTTTCATGTTATATTTTCCATCTAGCAAAAATTTTCAATTATCCTATCTTTTGAAATTTTCCTACAATAATAATAATAATAATTATGAACTTGAAGCCCTACACCTTTGTTTGAATATAGCCTTGTCATTATGCTACACACATAGAAAAGTTTGAGTCATTTAGATATGGTTATTAATATGACCAAAGGAGTTTGTAACACACTAAGACTTAGGCATTTAGATGTTACAAAGAAATTCTCGATGATCTCAAGGAGCTAAAGCAAAGAAAAATAGAAAGAGAAAAGGATATGGTATGCGTGCACAAAGGACATCTAGAACAAATTTTTGGTGTTATACTATTAGAATCGCAACATACCTACTTGATTGCATGTTACAATGTTTTAGTGAGGTTGCATACATCCAGAGAAGAAGTTATTTATGTCTTGGAACTACTTGGAAAAGTAGATGCACGATAACGTAAAGTGTTAATATTTTATAGAAATGAATCTCTCAAGGCTATGGATTTGGAGTTTCCAAGCTTAGATGTGATCCCATGCAACAATTCAATAACCCTCTTGAACTCCATTTCAAAAGAGTCATCTCATCCAATTATTCATGTATATATATGCACATTGGATATGGGTATCAATGAAACCCTTACTTATGTGCGTCATATTGATATATGGCTACACTTATCTACTTGGAGTGAAATTGTTGTTTTTTATATTATCTGCATCCAATCACCTTAAAGAACATAAAATGTTTCTTTGGGAAGTTTTGAAATAATATTCACTACTGTAGAGGAATTCAATGATGTAATTCAAGCCATACAACAAAGTCTAGATGGGTCTAACATAAGATGTGGGAATTTGTTCTTTAAGCCTGAAACTCTTAAAATATATATTCATATTTGAAACTATTCTAATGAGGATAATGTTTGGGTTTATCCCAAAGAACACAATAGTTGATAAGGTTTATATCAACATGATTCTTCTATAAAGCTATATGACAATAGTGAAGATGAATCTTCTAATAAGGAGCATGTAGCACTTAAATTGAAACCTTAATGGTCACATTCCACCACCGCTGGAATAAGCACAAGCAAATAGAGTGTTGGCTCAATTGATCACATTGACAACTTATATTACTATTTGGTGGTTTGGCCTATTTAATCTTATAATTGTTTATAACTACTTTGGAGAGATATTCTTATCACTTAACATAGGAATATTTATCTTTTGCATCTTTTTATATATTAAGGGAAATGTTGCACCATATTCAACTAATTCAAGGTCATTTAGAGATGCAATTATTGACTTCTCTTAGGGTATGGAGCTTTATCCTCAAATAGATAAAAAAAAAACTTTGACATTAAGGTCTTCACTAATTGTCAGTTTGGAATGATGTCTTGGGAAGTTCTTTCGATAACATACTATATAATAAAATATGAAGAGTATGGGAGAGTAGTGGATTCCATGTTACTAAGAAGGATATTAATGTTCTTCTTGTGGAAATCTGGCTATTGGAACACCATGGATATAACTCATGATCAAGCTGGATTTTACATTTGTTGGGGATGTATAGCTTGGGTACCATATGTATATACATATCCCACTCTATATCTTGTGCATCATTCCATTAGTTTGGGTCTTGAGCTGTCATTCGGCATACTTTTTTTTCTTTAAGATTAAAAAACAAATTTTCCATTAATGATGAAAGATATACATATATCATGGTAGTGCTCTAAAATGACCAAACGACAACAAATGAAAAGTATCCTATAGCCCCTAGAGGAAAACCCATCTCAGACCCAGATCTACCTCCCAATTGTCACTATTGACAACCCTAAAAAAAAAAAACAAAGTATCAAGGTGAGTCGAAAAGAAACAAAAGCCCAACATGGCATATACAATAAGATATAAACCTCCAATAAGTGCCAAAAAAAATGATCAAAAACTATTGCTTGTGTTGTATGCATATTCATAAACTATGATTGCGATAGGCGACAACATGAAACGATAGTAGTAGAAGAAAAAGGTGGTGACTACAATGATATGAAAAAATTACATATGACATGGTACTACATTAAAATGACCAAATTATAGAAAATGCAAAGTATCCAACAACCCCTAGAGGAAAACCCATCCCATAATTGGATCAACCTCCCAATTGTCATTACTGTCAACCCTCAAAACAAGAAAAGAATAAAGTATCAATGTGAGAAGAAAAGAAATGAAAGCACAATAGGGAATATACAAGAAGATCCAAACCTCCAATCAGTGTGAAAGAAAAACAATCAAAACTTATTGCTTCCATTGTATGCATATTCACCAACTACAATTGTGATAGACAATGATAAATACTAATAGTAGCAGATGACAAAGGTGGTTACTTTCTCATACCTGAGTTTTTGATGCAATGGGGTCTGGTTGACTCGAGGACGAGGCCAGGTTTTCTCACGCTCCTAAGAAAAAAGGAAAACTTCAAACAAAAAAATAGATTCTACCTATAACAACTCAACAAAAACACATTCATAGCTAACAACTAAAAAAAAGGAATGTACCTCTAACAAATAAACATAAATGAATTCATAGCAGTGCCAAAAGGCTGCAATAATAGTGCCAAAAGGCTGCAATAACAGTGCCAAAATACTACAACAATAATGCCTGACCACAACAACAGTGCCAAAGGACTACAACAATAGTTCCAGAACAAAACACTAGTTTCAAAATACTGCAACAAAAATATGGAAGAACAATGTATACAATGCAAAAAAATTGCAAGGACCTCACTACCCACATATATATAATGACTTTTTCAGTCAAAAACAATTTTTGGATTGAAAAAACTTATTCATCTAAAAAAACTAGCGATTGGATTCTCCCCTCGGTCCAAATCTGTTGCATGGTATTTGAGGTTGGCAATAACTTAAATGTCCAAACTTTCGGCTAAAAGTTAGATTTAAATATTTGACTGAAAAAATTTTAACCACCCTTCTCCGCCATCTACCCAAGTAGTTGGAAAACAAGGGTAAAAATGTCATCAAAACTTACTATGATATGATTTGACTCTATATGTGTTAGTTAAGGAAGTGGAATTGAATAAAACACCCATGCAGACCTTCCACATCAGCAGTAAAACTCCCAAGAGCCATCTCAACCACTCAAGTAACTAGCCCCAGAGACCAACCACATTTTTAGTGCATCAAACCCATGGTTGCTCCCTTGATATGGGAAAGCATGTGTCCAAGAGGCTCCAGACACTCCCATGGCATGGGTATGCATGCATCTAAGGAATTTTCTCCTCAGTCTTGTTCCTGCTACTCTAAGATTTGTGCCACTTTTTTTGGCCTAGAGCCCAAGTCATTGCTTATAAATCAATGACAATTGCAGAACTAAAATATAACAACAAAATAATGATACAAATGCAGGACTTTACTAGACCCCTAGTATCCATAATAGGCATTTCATCAGACATGTCACAATTATGAAAGATACAGGTCTTAAAAACATAAATGAGCATAGAGATCTCATACTTATCTGATATTTTCCATGAGGAATTGTTTCCTTGTCAAATTAGCTTCATTATAATCTATTAGGCCATAGATGTATTATTCATTCATTTACAAGTAAAAACATGAAGAAAGTCGTACATATCTACTTTCATAATATATGTTCATAACCAGCATAATAACAACATAAATGCCAAGGAAACAACAACCATATAATCCATATACAAACCAATGCAATACTCATAACATATAAAGGAGAAAGAGAGATTTTATTGATGATTTCATAGGGCGACCAGGTATGAGACTTTCATGAACCACCCGATCATTTACTAGGTTGAACCAATATTTATTTCAGCTAGTCACCCTTATGCCATATTCCAAGCATGAATGTGGGACATCAAAGAACAATCCATCAAAACTAAAACAGGGCTTCCAGGGGCCAAACCACCTCAACCCATCAAACAATGATTCCACCTCATGGTCACACATCACAAACCATCACCATATTGGTCTCTACCCAAGGCTTCTAGGGATCCAGAGCGTTTCTTCCGACCAAGGATTCTAGGACTAGTAACTCAACCCATAGTTATTGTCAAGCTTCTAGATCATTTTTCCAACTAAGGATTCCAGGACTAGTAACTCAACCCAAAAAGGGCTTTGAGAGCATTTGTCCAACCAAGGCTTCCATGACTAGTAACTCGACCAAAGTTGTTACAAGGCTTCCATTGCAATCTTCTTTCCAAGTCTTACAAGATTAGTAACTCAACCCACCAAGGGCTTCCAAGAAGTAGTAACTCAACCCAAGGCCTAAAGGAACATGAGAACTAATTAGAAAAACAAAGAAATGAACACACAATTCCATGGCTATCCAGGAAATGGAAAGGCTAGGCAGATCGACTATCAATCAAGACAATCGTCCATGCCAACAATAGATCATGACCAATAAACCACACGCGTATGTCATACATGCGAACTAGTGAGGAAAGCATACATGCATCTCGGTACCTGCAAACAAAACCCATTGTAGCTATTGATTTGGATGTCCTCTTATGTTTTCTTTCTCTTCCTTTTCCTTCTTGCCCCAAAACTCCAAGTGTGCCAGACTCCCCCAAGAGTGCTCCAAGAAACTCTAAATGTCCAAGAGTATGAGAGAGAGATCCACCAAAACCTATCAAAATCTCACCAACTGATCCTCAGAAGTATTTTTATCAATGAGGCCTCTATTTTCATCAATTTCCATTATTTTCCTTCAATTTACTACTCACATGAAACTTGTGACCATTCACCTTCCTTATCTCCTAATTTCCTTTATTTTCATAAATGCCAATAAATGCCATTTTCCTTTCCAAAGTCTTTACCATTTCCTTTGCCATAATAAACCAAATGAACACCCACTGGGATGTTCTTTCCACCATTTAACTTCGAATATTTGTCCCATGACCATGGTCTTATATATATTTTACATGGATTTTTAACAAGGGTTGTTATAGAAACCTCCCCATTGGGGGAAGACCATCCTCGATGTTCAATGACACCTATACCCAACAATACTAGTGAAAAGAAAAACATACTAGACATAGAGCTTTATAACACAATTTGTTGTAGTATTTACAATGACCACTATTTAAAACATGACAATCATACCGTTTACTGGAGATTTATAACACAACTCATTACGATGTTTACAATAATAACCACATATACACACATACAGATTTTCTTCACCCAACAAAGAATCATACTATCTATGGAACTTTAAAATCCAACTCGATACAATATTTATAATAATACACACATATACACATATGCACATTTTCTCAACCAGAAAATAAAAGGATATGATGCATGCATCCACAACAAGGGAACCCTGAGGCTCACACCTCCACCATCAAAGTAATACCAGGATTCACCTCCTTCTTAAGAAGTCTAAAATCCACTATAAGTTCAAATCTACTTCCAATGTCTAGTGCTACAATCATGCACCTCTTTTCCTCTCAGTGAATAGTTACCATCTCATTGTTCCAGGGCACACTCCCAATATGCATCTGATTCCATCTAGAAATGTTAATGACAAAAAAAAATCCATTCCCCACCTTCCCTTCTCTGCTGCACATTCCCTCAGGCAATCAGGTCACCCCCTTCCATGCATTCACACACCTTCTAAGTTCTGCTGGAACCCCCATCTCGGGCAGTCCATCCCTTAGCAAGGCTTCCTCACATTGGAAGATACAAAAACCAAGGCATATCCCTGCCTCAAAATCATCATATTGTTCATAGAATGCTCATGGAAATCAATGGACATTATTGGGTACCAGTGTCCCATAATGGCCCTTCTCCTAAAGTGCTTTACCAACATACTATTGCATGTTGGAATTTCTTTCACTACTGCTGCTAATTCTTTCATTCTATTTCAGCCACCCAACTAGACATTTCTGTGCTTTCCTTTACCAAGCACATAGTTTCCATTAGATTCAAAATAAATTGAAATAACTTCAAATCTTGCCTCATTGGTGGGTTGTCAATAAGGTACACTTGTAATTCTCTTTGCTTCCCGTCACAACAAGTCAAACTAGCATCTTTGATCAAATCATTATGTATAAACATATCACATCAAGTTAGCTCAAAACACAACCGTCATAGATCAAAATCATAAATCACATGTAACCTTCATAAACCATAATCATAGATCACATGTAATCATAATAGCCTAGAATCATAAATCACAGGCATAGTAAAACTAAAATAAAATATTGATACTTATCCTTTAATGAATCCTTAGCTTTTAGCTTTTTCTTTCTTCGGTGCGCACACCAGATCGATTGCCACACCTGACAAAAACCTAGTTCCTTATCTTCAACCATGCACACATACACATAATATGCATCACACACATACAACCACACATGGCATACAAAACCATGTAACGCATACACCTACACCTGATATATTACACATACACCTACGCCCAATGTACAACACAACATAATGCATATGCCTCAATCCAGTGTACACAGCCATAGCATACATACACCTACACCTAATATACAACAAAATACATATACGTACACAAAGTACAACACAACGAATACACGTCACGATACCACGACTGCACAATGTACATACATAGTACCACATGCACACAATACGGCATGCACACCAGTACCATATGTCCAGCATGTAAATAGTACCACCTATACACAGCACCGCGTGCACATGTGCACAACATCACATGTACATGACACCACCTACACAATGTGTACAGATTGTCATATGTACACCTCACCATGTGTACAATGTGTACACAATACCACATGTACACAACACCACATGCACAACATGTACAAGACACCAAATTCACACAACACCACATGAACACAAAACCACACGTACAAGATGTACATAGCACCACGTGCAAACAACACCACACGTACAATCATACACACACAACATCATATGTACATAGTACCATATGTACAATATTCACACAACACCATATGTACATAACACTGCATATACAACATGCACATAGCATCATATGTACACAACACCACATATCTAACATCCGTAGAACACCATATGCACACAACGTCGCATATCCATCATTCGCGCAGTAGAATATGTACATAGAATCACCTATCCAAATGTACATAACACCATCTATACCGAACATTGTATATGCAATATTCACACAATAATATTTCTACCATCCTATACATAATATTGCATAAACAACATGTACACAAACTATATATACACAATTCTGCATGCACACAACATCATAGATGCAACATGTACAACATATATAAAATATGCACAACAGTAGCATTGCACATCCAAAACCATATTTCCTCTACCACGCAACCTTGCTTCTAGTGTCTCTCTTCAGTCTGTGCTTATCCTAGAATGTCGCAAAGCACATTGTCTTGATTCCATTAATGTATCCCTCAGTATAGCTTGTCCATAACATAGACATAATACAATCACATAATATCAACTCAGGACCACATGATACTGACCTTGTAGATTTGTCAAGACTACTCTCCCACTTGATTCCTCATAAACTAGGAACCTCTTCATGTCATTCACTTGTGTAAGAAATCATTCCTCTGTAAGGTTGATTCCTGACAACCTTGTCAGACAATGGTATACATACATGC
>APFE030165365.1:155967-279396 GCA_000404065.3 Pinus taeda
ATATATATATATATATATATATATATATACAGATACATATAAACTTCAACATAAGACAATCATGATCACATCATAATTACTAGATATCATAAGGCCAACTTTATTCATGCACAACATGCACAATATAGAGAACAACAACTCCCAACATAGCCAAGGCGTCTGAAACATCAAATCCATTTACTTTACCCTTTATGTTACCTTTCTCATGATTTACTTATCATTGTCCATTTACCTCAATGGACCCAACCAATCCAACTAGCCGACGATAATACTCTTATTTTTTACTGCCCTTACACATGCACCAACTTCATCTGAGTATTTCATTACCTGGTAGGTTCCACACAGCTCTCCTAGAGTTCCATCAACTTTCCTCTTTCCCAAACCTATTCCCAAGACTCAAAACATAAAAGGCAAAATAAGAAACAAACAAGAATAAAACCATGAAAATCAATAACAATACGACACAACAAACAAAGTGACAAGTCCTTGCACCAGACATAACAAAGATACAATCAAGTGCAACCAAATCACAAATACTGAAAGCATAATATTAGAAATAGACACCATGACTCCATCCCAATGGTTCCTAGTGCCTCCAAGTGAAATCTCAACCCAAGCCTTCTTTAAGATTTCATGGAAATCTCTTTTTCCATGCAATCCCTTACATCATACTACCATAAACACATAAATGTTAGTGCATAAATAAACATAACAATACACTAGTTACCTTATCTTCTTATGCCAAACATGTTTCCTTGTAGTTGAGCACATTTGTGCCATGTCTCAAGGGACTCCAATTCGCTTGACATATCTAGCTATAACAAGACACCAGTTGTTATACTTGACAAATAGATGTCCATGAATATAGCACATATCCACATAATTTCAGACAAATTAGGGTTAAGAAGAGTTCGTTTATGTGAAACACTCATTCGTTTAGAATTGTAGTTTCCAAACATAGCGAAAGGAATTATCACCCAATTTATTTCTTTTACCTTTACCTTGTTGCAACTGAGTCTTACAATGTACTTTCACATCACCTAATGGATACTTATATAAACAAATCAATTATTACCTCGTCATGCTAAAACCAAGCATGTCTCCTGCAACTATTCACACATGTTGATCACATATTCCAAATATCAAGACAATCAAACTGTCAATTTGAAATCAACTTTTACCAAGACTAACAATCATGTCATAATCTATAGTCAACTCATAGTCATTAGACATAATGCTACAACTATCACCTACTTACACTCAAGTATATATCAATCGTCTCAACACATATCTGTTAGTACAACCATCTTAAAGCAAGATCATTCCTTCATGCAATCCTATAGATTTATACTCATATCATGCAATAAATTAGGCATTCAACAAACTATAAATGTACCATGTTAGATAAATTAACTAGATGACATAATAGTCACAAAACACTCAAACACCAAATAGAAGACAATCAAACAATGAAGCACCGAGTATACTACACAAGCAAACTCATACCTTAATGTATCTCAGTGGAGGCTATATTGTCTACACAATCAATCTAGATTAGCACAATATAGCTTCACAACACATCAACTCAAACATAAGGTCATGATATCCATGAAAGTAACTATCTAACATGTTCACATCATAAGATCATAAACAATTGTCATTCATGCATAACAATAACATGTGCATAGTTAGTCTATATTATTAAAACATAATGTTACACATAATTCGACTCATACCTGAATGGCATAACCCTAACCATCTGCATAGGCCAACCCAATTTAGCAGGATACATATAACATCAATATCTTATTTTAACAACCCTAATCATTAAGTTAATTAACATATAACAAGTTAACATATAGCATGCTCATTAATGAACATAAAACATGATCATCAAGCTAAATATAAGAATGTGTATAACAACAAGTTACTATCATTCATGACCATTCAACACATGTGCATATGACCATACTAATTCACTAGCATCTACCATGCATGTAACCATAACAAAAATGAATGAAAAACATGTATATAACCCTAATGCACTTAACAATCCATTAACTAACATACCTCCATACCAAACGTACAATACATGTATGACGATCTGCTTTTAACCAAAAGTCTAATGCCGCAACCTCATTCTAATGATCTTCATCTCTTTCTCTATCTCAACGAACACTTTAGCATTATAACACAGCAATAACACCATGATGACCTAATTTCATACAATGACTTCATGCACAACAACCTTCACGATGACAATGCATGCATAACAACATATAAACACTGACATGCATAAAAAATGCATATACAACCATACACTCATGACGACACATTCCAAAACAACACCATCAACCTTCATATGGTGACATCACGACAACCATGATCGAAATGATGCAAATGAGACAAGCACATGAATACAAGCATAAGGAACACATATGCAATCTACATAAATGCATGACCAACACACCACCCATCCATTCTATGGGTGAACCATGCTCTGATACCACTTTGTGGTATCAGATATCACCCAAAAAGAATGGAAATCAGACACCACCTAAAGAGAATGAAACTTTCTCTGATAGCACTCTATAACCACCCTCCTCCCACATCTACCCAAGTAACCAGACAATTGGGGTAAACATGTGACGAGAAGTTACTATGATATGATTTGATTCACTATGTTTTAATTAAGGAAATGGAATCAATGGAAATACACCATGCAAACCTTCCAAATTAGCAACAGAGCTCCCAACAGCCGTCCCAACCACTTAGTTAACCAGCCCTAGAGACCAACTGATGTTTTAATGCATCAAACCACTGGACACTCCCTTGATATGGGAAAGCATGCATCCAGGAGGCTCTAGACACTCCCAAAACATGGGTATGGATGTGGCTGGATAATTTTCTCATCATACCTATGTCTACAACTCTAGTATTTGTGCCACTTTTTAAGGCCCAAAGGCCAGGTGACTTCCCTCACTAAATGACACTTTTAGAACTAAATGATAACAACAAAATAATGATACAAATGCAATTTCTTGAACAAGGACTCGACTAGACCCCTACTATCCATGATAAGAATTTCTTCAAACATGTCACAAATATGAAAGATACAAGTCTTAATAACAGAACTGAGCATAGGGGTCTCATACTTATCTAAGATTTTCTATGAGGCATTGTCTCCTTGTCATATTAGCTACATTATCACCAATTAGGCCATATATGCATTTCATTCATTTACAATTAAAAGAATGATGAGAGCTATACATAGCTACTGTCATAATACATGTTCATAACTAGCATAATAACAACATAAATACCAAGGGAAAAACAACCAAAAAAATCCACATATAAACTAGTGTAATACTCATAGTATACCAAGGAGAAAGAGATCTCTTATTGATGATTGCATAGGCTAACTAGGTATGGGACTTCCACGAACCACCTGGCAATAGACTATGTTGAGCCAATATTTCTTTCAGCCAATCACCCCTGTGCCATATTCCAAGCATGAATGTGGGATCTCACGGAATAATCCATCGAAACTGAATCAGGGCTTATAGAGGCAAAACCACCTCAACCCATCAAACAATGATTCCACCTCATGGTTGGACATCATAAACCATCACCAGATTGGTATCTAACCAAGCCTTCCAAGGATCTAGAGCATTTGTTCCAACTAAGGCTTACATAACTAGTAACTCAACACACAATCGTCGTTGGGATTCAAGAGCATTTTTCCAACCAGGACCTCCAAGACTAGTAAATCAACCCACCAAGGGCTTCCACAGTGTTTACCTAACCAATGCGTCTAAGACTAGTAACTCAACCCAAGTTGTTACAGGGCTTCAAGTATGTTTTTCCAGCCAAGGCTTCCAGTATTGGAAATAATACTGAGAGGGGGGATGAATTAGTGTTAGCAAGCTAATAATTTTTTATTTCCATAATCAGATTCATATACACTACTTCAGTTAATGGAACTTGCGTGTATACGCAACTGTGTTTAAGGCAACTAGCATATATCCAGCAAACTTATGATTCAGTTAATTCATCATATGTTGATCTTTAATTAGTTCATAATTACTTCATTAACCACATAAACAGTAACTAGGTGTAGTAAAAACATAATAGACAATCACAAACATGAACACTAAGATTTAAGGTGGAAACCTAATGTGGGAAAAAAACCACCTGTTGTTATCTTCTTTTAATATAAGAAAAACTTGTTTACAATCTTGTACTGGCATAGACTCATACCAGTACGTAGGAACCCACTTGCAGAAGGCTACAACCTTATCTTTTCTCCAGCTACTACTAGAAGGGAGCTACAACCCCCTAGCTCTTGTACTAGCCAATATATTTACTAGTATGTAGGCATTGGCCTACAAAGGGCTACAACCCTCTCTCGTTTTCCAGCTGCTATTGGAAGAGAGCTCCAACCCCCTGGATCTTGTACTGGCTAATATGTTCACCAATACATAGGCATTGGCCTATAGAAGGCTATGACCTCTTCTCTTCCTCTAGGGACCATGTTTCATGAATTTTCAGACTAGATACTCTTGGAACACAACATCATAATCTAAAGGCCACATTTCATCCAATTTTCATACTGGACCCATCAACAACATTGAAGCTCAAAATCAATCACCACTACAATACAACCATCAACCACATCTGCATCATCAATCTTTGAATCACCCACAAGTGAATCAATCAATCTATCTGAACAACCAACAAAGCACAGTCACCAGAACATAGAGCAGAACCCAGATCTCTATAACATCAAACTGAATCAACTAATACTTCAACCATCAAGTTCATAAGGTATACTCTACTTGGTTGTGTTGAACCAACATGTATATGCCCTTTTACCAAAGGTAACCAGCATATAGATATGAAAATAATTACTTATACCTTCACTGCAATTTTCTACTTCATACATACCCAGATCATCATATATAAAGGATAAAACATGCGTCAGTATTCAGATCTGAACTATTCATGATCATACCATATAATGATAATGAATTTTAGTCTTCATGATCCCAGTCCATCAACCTTCATTCGCCACATAGGTGCATCCTTAGCAAAGCATCACAAACCCATTACTTGTATATTGGATCTTCCACTTTATCAGATATTCAATCCTTACATGCCTTGGCCTAATGATCTTCTCCTCCTTTTATATTTTTAGGCCTTACTCAAAACCATGGACAAAAACCACTTAGGACCAATACCTTGGACCAAATACTTAGGGTCAATACCTCAAACCAGATACCATGGACCAATACCATAGATCAAAATACCATGGACCAAATACCTTTGACCAAAACTTAGTTTTCCAAGATATACTCGCTTTTCCTTCTGTGAAAGTGTGTGTGTACGTTATACACTACTTTTGGTCTGGTAACCCACATGTATACGCTCCTTTGTTAAGGTGAACCTGCGTATACCTCTCTTTATTCATTCTTTGTAGTTTTATCATTAATTCTCTGCTATTGACCTGTTGCACTATTATCTCTCATCTGAGTGAGCTTCCATCAAGGACAACACATGTATCATAATGCCAACATCCAGGACTATTAATTCAAACCACCAGGGGATTTTAGGCACTAGGAACTCAATCCAAGCTAAAGGAACATGAGAACCAACCATTAAAACAAAGAAATTAACCCACAACACCATGGCTATCTAGGAAATGGAAAGGTTAGGAATATCTGTTGTCAATCAATGCAGTCCTTCATGCCAATTACAATCATGACCAATAAACCACATGGATATGCCATGAATGCCAAAACTAGTGAGGAAAACATATATGCAACTTGGGACTTACAAACAAAACCCATTGTCATTACTGATTTTGATCTCCTCTTGCGCTTTCCTTCTCTTCTTTTTCCTTCTTGCAACAAAACTCCAAGTTTTCCAAAATCCTCCAATAGTGCTCCAAAAAACTCTAAATGTCCAAGAGTATGAGAGAGAGAGAATAGAAGAGAGCTCCACCAAAACCTATTAAAAGCTCGCCAATTGATCCTCATAAGCCTTTTTTTATCAATTAGGCCTCTGCTTTTTTTAATTTCCATTATTATTTTCCTTCAATTTCCTCCTCACATGAAACCTATCACCTTTCACCTTCCTTTTCTCCTAATTTCCTTTATTTCCATAAATAAAATGCCAATATATGCCAACTTCCTTTCAAAAGCCTTTGACATTGCCTTTGCCAATTTCCTTATCCATAATAAACCAAATGAACACCCATTAGGATGTTTTTCCCACCATTCAGCTTGGAATACATGTTCCATGACCGTGGTCTTATATATTTTTACATGGATTTTTAATTGGGGTTATTAAAAAAATATTAGTTTTGCCAAAAAACTAAATAGTTTGGCCAAAAGAAAATAGCTTGGTTGAAAACATACGTTCACAAGTTTTTTGCAAGAAATTATCACAAAAGTGTAACCCAACTTCACAGTTTTACCCATATGCATTGAAAATGATACAATATAATGCAATTCTATTAAGTAGATCACTAGTACAACAATATAAATTAAATTCCTAGTAAATGTTGATAGGTTCCTAAATAATTCTCACCATTAAAGGGATCATAAAAATTCATAACCAAGATATTATTTTAGTTCAAGAAACAAAGATGGTAGGAATAAAGAAAGATAATATTTTTCAACTTTGATAAATAATTGATTGTTATATTATGTTGGTGTAGACAGCATGCCAAGAGGTTTCCTTTTCACACGAATTCCAAATCTTAATACCCTCTCATCGTCTCCCATAAATTCTATGAAAGTGGTTAAGCTAGAAGAAAATAAGTTTGGTATTATTTTAAATGTGTTTAATGTGTATGGGAACTATTTTGAGAGAATCATTTTCTAGGAAAATCTAGCTAAGTTAGGAATTCTAAGTGATCCTCGTGACTTGATTTGTGGGGACCTTAATTTAAATATCTTTAAGAGAAGTGTGGTGGACAAATCCTAGGATTGACTCTAAAAATGACTATTTTTTGGTCTTTCCTTGAAAAGTATCAAATGGTGGATATCGGACCTATTAAGTTGATGTCGACTTAGGGAAATTTCAAAAGCAATGACAGCTCCATTTCAAAGTGTAATGAAAACTTTTTGATGTTAGAGGCATTGTTTGATAGTTCATTCTTAATGAAATCTTACATACAAATAGGTGGTTTGTCAAATCACCTCCAAATCATGTTTAAGATGGAGAGTGAAGAACATAAGCCTCCTTCATCCCTAAATTTGAATCATCATGGTTGTTGGAAGATGATTATTAAAAATGGTTGAGGAAACAGTTGTAGCGGATACAACCACCCTCCAAAATTTTTCCTTAGTTTTGTTTTGGAGCCTCCCTTCCAACCTTCATAGCAGCATGTCTTGCTTCGTCAAGTACACAAGATTTAGTGTTTTTCTTGCACAAAGGCAGCCAATCGATCACAAATTGATGCATTATCCTCACAGGCTATTCACACGAACATGGTCCAGTAGCAGTATGATCAACTCCTTCAATAATTTGGCAAATCTAGAGGGAAACCAACCTTCCCTCCAGAAATTGCACAATTCTGACTGGAAGCCTACTGGACCCTAGAATTGTGCAATTTTGTTGAGCAAGATTCAACTAAAAAATTGCAAAATCCTTCCTAGTTGGGTTACCTAGAATTTGTGCAAATCTGGGCAGCAGTCAATTACTCTACCCAAAAATTGCACAAATCCTCTGAGTAGCCAGCCCAACTCCCAGCCAGAAATGTGCATTTTCTCCTAGCAGTTGAGAAGCCTCTTGCATGTGTAGTTGAGTTGATCGATTCCCTCCGAGACTGAGCAAAACTAACTTTCATGCATGGTCTGCTTCTCCCAACGTAGCATGCAAAGGCATTCCTTGTTTCAAGTATCTATTTTTAGCAGTAGGAGGTTACATGCAAGGATCATTTCAAGAGCCTCCCACTAAGTGTCTCTTTCCCTAGATTTTTGGCATGCGTGTCACAACCTCAACATTATGAAAACTCATTAACATGTCACTATAGAGCTCATTCCTCACATCAACCTTACATCTCTAACATCCCACATCACATCTATGAGTTGTCGCCACATTCATCTTAGTTGTTTTGGGGTATGCCCACCTTCCATGCCATATGTTGAGTTTTTGTCTCTTTTTGTGTTTTCACTTGTGTGGGTACTATTTGCTTGATTTCTTTGAATGCTTACATTTGATTACATGTATACTAGCTTTTCCTAGCACTGTTTCAGTTTTCATTGCTATCTCACTGTTGTCGCATGCATGAAACTATTTTTCGTGAACAGTAGTCGATTCGACAACTTGCCTAACCCACATGCATGTTGATCTTTTTATTTTAATAATTCGTTCAATTTTTGCATGCTTTATCAATCACTTCTTCTTTCACTCAATGTTTCCATGCATTCACTTTCACATTTTCTTTTAGTTGCCTGTCAGTGAGTCTAGCCAACCTTGGCCCGGACTCTACCTTCACTGAGATAGCATTGTGTAATTCAAGGAAGGAAGGCTCTGTCTTCCTCCATAGAAATGCACATTTATGCCCAGACATTGTCCTCCAAGATAGTTTTTCACATTTTTGAAGGAGAGTGACTGTTGGCGCAGAAAATTGTGCAATGTTGTCCTAGAGCCTCCAGTCACTCCTAGCTGGAATTATGCATTGTGCAATTCTAACAGTCAACAACTAGACTAGATTTTGCATTGCATAGTTCCAATAGTCAGTCATCCTCCCAGTAGCCTAGAATGTGCCTTATGTAGTCTTGCCAATCATTCTCCTGACCTCCCAGTGAAAATTGTCCAACCTTCATGATCAATCACTGAGGTATGTTGCAAGCTAGTTCTCAAGTTCATTTTGGTTTTCAACTGACAGATTGCTTGCCATGAGAGTTTCCATCTCTCCAAGTATTGCAGGTGTTTATCTGCCTCTCAACAGTACATGTAAATGGTTTCCAAAAGAGCAAAGTTGAAGATACCATTCAGAGCACACTTGGGGATGAATTTGACCAAGTGTCTATGGAATTGCCTACCCACGAAGACATCAAGTTGTTCATATACAAAGACACCAAGATATGAACATAGCAACATCAAGCGAGTAGCATCATGAACAACAATTGAAGGTAGTATACCAGATGCAGCGAATGCAAGAGGAAGGTTGTTCACAAAATAGAGGCAGAACAAAGTTGCAAGCTCAAGCAGATCCACTGGTGATGAAAGCAACTTTGGAAACTCAGGCTATGAGGTGATGACATGACATGAAGATCACGTGAAGATAGAGAATGGAACAAAGAAGGAGTTGCATGTGTTGAAGCAATAACTCAAGAGAGAACATGAAGCTACATTGACAAGCGAATGAGTTGCAGAAGGAACAGGAACAACAGGGGGTGCAACATACATTCACAAATGAAACTACGCCCATACAAGTTAAGGATCCATCCTAGCAACTGCCATGGAGTAGACATGGTGAGTAGTTTTTTTTATCGCATGCAAGTGATTCAGCAGCATGCATGTCATTGTGTGTATGCATACAGTCCACCCCACTCAGCACTCTCACCAAGGCGAAGATAAGAAGAAAGCCCAACTGGAGCTGAACATGTACTTCAGTAAGTTGATGCGCATGACCACCAACACACACTTGAAGACCAACAGGAACACTATGCATTACTGTGTCATCGATTTAGTCGCACCCAAGAAGAACATGCGCATGTTAGCAGACGAGTTGGATGAAGAAGCCATACTAATGCACCAGATGCAACGGAGGCAAGAGTTCGCTTTAGCAAGATGTCACCATGGGGTGCATGCACAAAATCATGGATGACCAAGCTTGGCATCATCTCACCACCTTTATCATCACAAGCATGTCATAGAGTTTTTCTCATCATAATGGACCAAGTGTCAGTGATGTCTTGCATGGCTTTCTCAAGCCATGTTGTCTCACATGAGTACATGTGCACTGTAATGTAACGTTATGTCAACTGTCAATAGTTGGATGTAATAGTGATAGAGTAGATGAAGAGTCATGAGGGTAGATGAACTGTCACAAAGGGGAATGTCAAGGGTCACCCCACCTTTTGCTATAAATAGAACCTCATAACTCATTGTAAAGGCTTTTGGTCATCCAATCTTCGGATAAGACTATCTTGGAGAGAGCTTGGGAAATATTGTAACACGCCTTGGCTTCTCCACTACATGAAGCTAGTACATCTCTTTTGAGGAGCAGGTGGATGTGGATGTAACATTCCACTATTGGAGCTAGTGGTAGACATGGATGTATTGTATGACTGGAACTTACACTTCTTTATATAATAAGAGCCAACACGTTTCATGCATATGTTGTATTGTATTCCATCTATCTTGTTTACTCTAAATGGCATATGTATTTTCTTTCTTATGCATGCATGTATGGACTATTCTGTATGAGTATGTATGAATCTTTCTGAAATGTGTTGTTGGTTTAACCATCACTTTGGATTGCCATCTAACTTTATTTCCAACTTGTGATGCATCTTCTCTCATGTGTTCCATTCCCATTCAAGTACTATTACAGGATTCCAAGGAGTGCACTCATCTCAAACCACATGTGTTAGAACCTCTCATCTACCTTCTTTGACTCACTGCAGCTGTCACACCCTTGCTACCAATAGAGTCATCTTAATTGCCTTTGTGTGAAACCACGGTCGAGGCATTACCATATGACCCACTACTGGGACTTTTACACCAAACAGTCTGAGGTCTAATTGGGACTTCTTACCGGGGAGATCCCCTTACATGTTGGCGGGTCCAGCATTGTCAACATTTTAGCACTAGATGGGGGCTAGATGAAAAGCTGAGTCCTCAGACCTGTTTTTAATCTCTACATATCTATCATGACTAACTACTGAGTTGCTCTTTCAGAGTGCATATATTATGGAAACGACGTCATTATCTTGGAAAAGCTCTCGGATAACTTGTCCCATAAAACATTTGATGGTGGAGGCTATGTAGCCTTGGTTAGGCACATGGTCAGCATTGTAGGCTCATGTGAAAGACATGGATTCTTTGAAGAATACATGAGCTGCACATCATTCATCTACATGCTTCGAGGTCACCCAATGCAATGGTGTGCATGCTGCCTGAAAAATCTATTCATTCCACTGCTCATCTAGTCACAGAGACAGATCGTGATTTCAATCACTTTGACCATAAAGCACTTAGCAAAGAAATTCTGAAATTACAAAAAACACTCGATGAATTTGTTCAATAGTTTCACACACAATTTTGGAATCTTTCATAATGATTCCTTGGAGATGATATTGATTGGGAATTTCTCGATGGGAGATTTGAGTATCTTCTTTACATATCTAAAAATCCGCAATTCTTGAAATCGCACAAATCCTGCTCATACTCTTGTGATGGAACTGTGCAATCATGAGCAGGCACAGTCATTGTCACAGGTGACTGTCCGACTTCACCTCATCAAATAACTCCACCACCGTGAAGTGATGTGGGAGATCATGCACATACCTCTATTGAACTATCACATCCTCCCACCCAACCTGCTCTTGATATCTACATAGATTTGGCTTACAAGCCTATTGGTTGTCATGTGGATTCATTCCCTCGACCTTCATCCTCACATTCTATTGATCCTCCACATTTAATGCCTTGTGTTCTTCCATTCTAGAGTCCTCACCTACTATGAACAAGGATGAAGTTGTCGACGGAGTTGGTGTTATGCAGCCAACCTGCGCCATCGTTCATGATGAGTGTGTGTGGGAGTCTAAAGAAGAACATGCAGTGAAGGATGACTCCCTTTTAGCCACGCCTCATCTAGTTCATCCTAACATCCCTTGCGATTCTACCACTACTGATTTCCCCTATGAAAACCATTTTCTGGATTTTTCTAGTTCTGATCATTCACAGGACATGTCAGAAGTGAGTTTGTCATCTTAGTGCAGAGAGGACACATCTTCCTCTAAAAATACATCCAATCAGTCATCTATATTTTCTAAAAACACAAAGGGTGAACATCTTTGCTTCCCATCTACCCCTCTACCCAATTCATCAAATGATGAGGATGTTGACGAAGATCTCAAATTTTCTGATCTTGGTTATCCTAATCTATTCATTTCCTCATCTAATCATGATGTTCATTCAATCGTTGTTAATCTATCCAAGGCACTGGACTATAATGGTATATCTATCAATGAAGTCGAAACCCCATAGACTCTTGAAGCACTTCAACCCAAGCTGATGGTAATGTTAGGCCCTCGTTGTCCTGAGGTTGGTTTCACTTTCGATCAGGAAATTGTTGAAACACTCAAGGCTTCTCATTACTCTCTGCCTTGCACTGAAGATCAACCAAACACCCAGATTTTTCTTCCTCCACTCAAACTACACAATCCCATCGCTCATGCGTTGGAGAAATCTTACACAGCAAGCACACATGCACAACACAAGTGGTCTACCTTTCTCACATTTGCTTGCATGTCACAGTCAAGAGAATGCATACACTCAACATCTACATGTAGTGTACCATAGCATCATGGTAGCTCCACAAAATGCATGTCATGCGCTTTCACTCATCTTTGTTCTATGGTTTCTTTTATGCTCGAAGTGTGTTGGTCCTCACTGTTACATATTTCTTGTTTTTTGGTTTGCACAATTGTCTTGTTCTCGAACCATGCATTCACCAACATGGGTCAACCAATGTGTCGGTGGCTACATTGGAAGTATTAATTCACGTGAGATGACCCATGCACTATTAGCTTAGGAGTAGGGGTACTGTTTTTGTTTAAGATGTTTGCTTACATTCTTGTTTGCTTACTTTCTTTGCTTGTTTTTTTGTCTACTTTCTTGTTTTCTTACCTTCTTTGCTTTCGCTTTTGCTTCTTCTCTTGCTTTGCTTTGTTGTTTGTTAGTTCGCTTGTTTCATTTGTAGGATTGTTTCACATGAAACCATGTATGGCTTTTGAAGCAAGATGGCTAAAGTACAAGAGGCCTTGTGCTTCTATGACTACTTGGTTATCTATCATCTTGCCTCTAAATGAAGAACTTGTTACTTTTATTCCATGATACGTCAAAATAAAATACATATTGTTTGAAGTGAACCTTGTTGAAAACACAATGCTTGTGTGCTAACTAGTATCACCTACTCTAGTCAGTTGTTTTTGGGTTAACCCTTGTCAGCTGAGTCAAGTAGAGTAAGGTGAGGGGGAAAACATTAACAGGCACATCATAGGTATAATAAATTACTTCTCTGCTGGAAAAACCTCTTCTACTCTCAATAAGTCAAGATCCCTCTTCCACCTCTAAGATGAATAAGTGCTCTGCACAGTTACGAAATAAAAAGAAAAAAAAATAAAAATAAAAAATAAAAATGAAAATGAATAACATGAAAGAAGAGAAAGGCTTCCTACGTAGAGAGGTGAGCAAGTAACTCTACCAGGGTATTAACTAGGCTCATTGGTAGTGGATCCATGCTTGTGTTCCTACGTGACTCTACCAGGGTAGTGTTTAGGCCTGCTGGCAGTGAAGCAACACCGAAGATGAGACTAAGACTCTGACGACTATACTGCTTGTGCACCAATATACCCCTCAACCCCAATCGAAACAATTGTGTATCCTTGGCTGGGAATATGTGTCAATCAACCAAGAGCTTGGTAGATGCTACATCTTAAAATCAAGCTAGTGTGGAAACCAATAGGAGCTACGAAATGAACAATACTTCCGAAGGTCTTAGACTTTCTTTTCATGAACAAGGTCCATTCAGAGAGCTAGAGTTCTACCATTGTGTTGCCGAGTGTTGTAGCGGCTACAACCACCCTCCAAAATTTTTCATTCACTTCGTTTTGGAGCCTCCCTTCTAATCTTCATAGAAGCATGTCTTGCTTCATCAAGTACACAAGCTTCAATGTTTTTCTTACACAAAGGAAGCCTCTCGATTGAAACTTGATGCATTCCATTCACAGGTTGTTCACCCAGACTTGGTCCACTAGCAGGCTAAGCATCTCCTTCAAGAATTTGCACAAATATGGAGAGAAACCAACCTTCCCTCCAGAAATTGCACAATTCTAACTCGTAGCCTACTAGGCCCTAGAATTGTGCAATTTTGTTGAGCAAGCTTCACGCAGAAAATTGTGCAATCCTTCCCAGCTAGGCTGCTTAGCCCAGAATTTGTGCAAATCTAGGCAACATTCAGTCGCTCTGCCTAGAAATTGCACAAATCCTTTCAGCATCCAGCCTAACTCCCAGCTATAAATGTGCATCTTCTCCAAGCAGTTGAGCAGCCACTTGCATGTGCAGTTGAGTTGACTTGTTCCTTCCGGGACCGAGAAACACTGACTTGCGTGCATGGACTGCTTCTCCCAAGGTAGCATGCAAAGGAATTCATTGTTTTAGGGATGTATTTTTAGCAGTTGGAGGTTACATTCAAGGATCATTTCAGAAACCTCCCACCAAGTGTCGCTTTCCCTAAATTTGTGGCATGTGCACCATAACCTCGATGTTATCAAAACTCATCAACCAGACACTACAGATCTCATTCCTCACATCAACCTTGCAAATCTGACATCCCACATTACATCTAGAAGTTGTCGCCACATTCATATCAGTCGTTTTGGGGTAAGCTCGACTTCCATGCCTTGCGTTGCATTTTTGACGCTTTTTATGTTTTCTCTTATGTGAGTATCATTTGCTTGATTTATTTGAATGCTTGGTGTCATTTACATATATACCAGATTTTCCTAGCACTGTTTCAGTTTTTGTTGCTATCTCACTGTTGTCGCATGCATGAAACTATTTTTCACGAACGTTCACCGATTTGATGACCCACCTCACCCACATGCATGTTGATATGTTTACTAAATCTTTCATTCAATGTTTGCATGCATGATCAATCACTTCTACTTTAACTTAGTGTCACCATGCATTCACTTCCACATTTGCTTTTAGTTTCTCATCAGTGAGTTTAGCCAACCTTGGCCTAGACTCTGCCTTCACTGAGACAACATTGCACAATTCGGGGAAGGAAGGCTTTGTATTCCTCTCTAGAAATGCGCATTTATTCCTAGACACTATCCTCCAGGACTATTTTGTGCATTTCTGAGGGACAATGACTGTTGGCCAAGAAAATTGTGCAATGTAGTCCTTAGGCCTGCAGTCACTCCCAGCTGGAATTATGAATTGTGCAATTCCAACAGTTAGCAGTTAGTCATCCTCCTAGTAGCCCAGACTATGCCTTAAATAGTCTTAGTAGTCATTCTCCCGACCTCTCGGTGGGAATTGTGCAACCTTCATGATCAGT
Source organism: Pinus taeda (assembly GCA_000404065.3). NCBI lineage: Eukaryota > Viridiplantae > Streptophyta > Pinopsida > Pinales > Pinaceae > Pinus > Pinus taeda. The sequence continues at coordinate 171,278 of APFE030165365.1, forward strand.
CACACCAATATGTTGCAAGCCAGTTCTCAAGTTCATTTTGGTTTTTGACTGACAGATTGGTTGCCATGAGTGTTGACACGTCTCCAAGTATCAGAGGTATTCATCTACCTCTCAGTAGTAGAGGTACAATGGTTTCCAAGAGAGCAGATTTGAAGACACCGTTCAAAGCACACTTGGGGATGCAGTCAATCAAGTGTCTATGGACTTGCCTACCCACGAAGACATAAAGTTTTTCATAGACAACGACACTAAGATATGATAGTAGCAACATCATGAATAGTAGTTGAAAGTAGCATACCAGATGTGGCAAATGCAAGAGGAAGGTTGTTGACAACTCAGAGGTGGAACAAATTTACAAGATCAAACAGATCCACTAGTGATGAAAGCAACTTTGGAGACTCAAGCTATGAGGTGATGATGTGACATGAAGATCACATGAAGACAGAGAATGGAAGAAAGAAGGAGTTTGATGTGCTGAAGCAACAACTCAAGAGAGAACATGAAGCTGCACAGACAAGGGAATGAGTTGCAAAAGGAACAAGAACATTAGGGGGCGCAACATACATTCACAGATGAAATTGCGCTCGTGCAAGTTAAAGATCCATCCCAGTAGTTTGCACAGATCAGACATGGTGAGTAGTGTTGTTGATCACATGCAAGGGATTTAGAAACATGCATTTCATTGTGCACACACATGTGATACAACCCATTCAGCACACTCACCATGGTGAAGACAAGAAGAAAATCCAACTGGAGTTGAACATGTACTTCGGCGAGTGGATGTGCATGACCACCAACACACACTTGAAGATTAGCATGGACACCATGTGCATGTTAGTAGATGAGTTGGATGAAGGGGCCATACTAATGCACCAAATGCAACAGAGGCAAGATTTCGCTTAAGCAATATGTCACCATGGGGTGCATGCACACCATCATGGATGACCAAGCTTGGCATCAGCTCACCACCTTCGTCATCAGAAGCATGTCAAAGAGTTTGTCTCATCACAATGGACTGAGGGTCAATGATGTCTTGCATGGCTTTTTCAAGCCATGTTGTCTCACATGAGTACATGTGCATTGTAATGTAACATCATGTCAAGTGTAAGTCAAGTGTCGATAGTTCGATGTAACAGTCATATAGTAGATAAAGAGTCATGAGGGTAGATGAACTGTCACAAAGGGGAGTGCCAAGGGTCACCCCACCCTTTGCTATAAATAGAACAACAAAACTCATTGTAAAGGCTTTTAGTCAGCCAAGCTTACGATAAGACTATCTTAGAGAGAGCTTGGATACTATTGTAACTCTCCTTAGCTTCTCGACTACACGGAGCTAGTACATCTCTTTGGAGGAGTGGGTGGATGTGGTTGTAACATTCCACTATTGGAGCTAGCAGTTCGACATGGATGTATTGTATGACTGAAACTTACACTTCTTTATATAATAAGATTGAGCACATTTCATGCATACGTTATATTGTATTCCAACTATCTTGTTTACTCTAAATGGCATATGTATCTGCTTTCTTACGCATGCATGTATGGACTATTTTCTATGAGTATGTATGGATCTTTCTAAAATGTGGTGTTGATTTAACCATCACTTTGGATTTCCAGCTAACTTTCTTTCTAGCTTGTGATGCATCTTCGCTTGTGTGTTCCCTTCCCATCCAAGTACTATTACAGGTTGCCAAGGAGTGCACTCATCTCAACCCCCATGTGTTAGAACCTCTAATGCACCTTCCTTGACTCACTGTAGCTTCCACACCCTTTCTACCAATAGAGTTATCTTACTTTCCTGTATGCGAAACCGTAGTCAAGGCATTATCATATGACCCACTATTGGGACTCCTACACCAAACGATCTGAGGTCTATTGGAACTTCTTACCAGAGAGATCCCCTTACATGTTGGTGGGTCCAGCACTATCAACAAAAACGTAGGAAGATTTATTGAACCTTTTTTCCACCACTTGTATATTCCAATTTGTAAAAAGTAGTTCTAAGGTGAAGGCTTCCATAAAAAAATGTTTCTTTAAATGAGAAATCTCAAGTTGCACTTAAATATGTCAAGCTACAGATCAAGATTTTTTATGAAGATAATACCTTTGCCCTATTTTTTTTGGAGACTTATCTTAGTTAAGAGCCTTGGAAACCACTTGCCATAATTTATTGGAAAAGGAAGAGTTGGAGTGGTGTTAAAAATGTTGTTTTCTTTGGATAAAGAAAGGATACAATAACAAAAGAATGTTCATTGGTATGCAATGCCAAGGAAAAACATGTATACTATTTAGGAAATCAAAACATTAGATAGTAGTTTGGTTTTCTCATTCAAAGAAAAGGAAGAATGATTATGGAATTTCAAATCTCTTTTTAAAGAACCAAAAGGATGTTCCATTTAGGGAATTCTTAATATCCTTTCAAATTCCCCTTAGTTATTTTAGATTATATGGACTTGGATTTTGAGAAGGAAGTAATGGAGTAAAATGTCTAGACTACTCTTGCATCCATCCAAAAAGGGAAGAGCCTTGTTTTAGATGGCCTAAAAATCCAGTTTTATTTAGGCTTATACAACCTCATAAAATAAGTTTTACTAAAGGTTGTTAGAGAATAAAAAATATCTAGGAAAATGCTAGGCACTTTTAATTCTACTTTTATAACATCAATTCCCAAGGAACAAGATGGGGAATTCTTTGATGATTATATGTTGATTTCATGTTGCAATGTGATTTATAATCCAAAGGCTAACATTATAACTATAAGTACTAAACCCATCCTTACTAAAGTAATCTCAGAGGAACAATTTGGTGGTCTTCGACATCAACAAATTTGTGATGTAGTAGTTATTGTGTAAGAAGCTATACACATTGTCAATATGTCTGATCAATTGGTAATGATTATTAAATTTTTTTTATCAAAAGTGTAGGATAAAGTAATTGTACCTTCTTGAAACTAGCTCTTTTGTATATGGGTATGAATATTTTTTTATTTAACTTAGATAATCGTTTGCATTCAATTAGCCTCTTTCATTGTGCTCATAAATTAGACCCCTTCTAGGATATTTTTAGCTTTGAGGGGGTTAAGGTAGGGATGCCCCCTCTCCCCTTTTCTTTTCCTCTTAGTGACTGAGGTCATAATAATATTAATACAATATGCTAGAGTAAGAGGGGATTTTAAAGGTATTAAGGTTTTTCCTTAGGAGAATATCACACACATGCATTTTGTGAATGACTTGCTAATATTCAGATTAGGGTTGGAGAGGGAAATAAAATACTTGAAAGGAATTATGGGATTGTTCTACAAAGCTATAGGTATGGAGATTAACGTTGGGAAGTATTGTCTAATTCTTGTTGGTCTATCAAAAAACTTACTTCAGTAGATGTATATCTTCTTTCCTTTCCCTCAAAAAACTTTGTATACATGCTTCAAGTATCTTAGGTTTTTTTGTAAGCTAAATGTCTCCAGGTTCATTTATTGGCTCTTGTTGGTGAAAAAATTGGAAACATGTATTTCCCTATGTGTCAATAGATTCTTTTCAATGGGGGGTTTTATAATATTGCTCAAATAAACACTAGAAAGTATGCTTATATATTGGACATAAATCATGAGTGTGCATAAATGATGTAGAAAATTAATGATATGCACACTTACCCTAGTTTACAAGTTTGCATGTGTTTATTCGGCCCACCCCACATGTTTTTTCATGTTGATATAAATTTCAGAATGCATTAATTGTAAAGATTCAAAGAGTACTTCTACTAATTTTCACTTTGTTGAGAAATCTAGGGCATCAATAGCTAGGTGATTTCTCTAGTTATGATAACTGCTTGTGATAGAATTTTTCTTCTTAATTATGATCTTCTCTTTATTTTAATTATTATTATGTTCTTTTCATCAAGACAATTACCATATCATGAAAAAATAGAGAGACAAGAGACACAGTGTATAGGCTTGTTAGCCAGTGCCAAAACCTTTCACTCTTTGAGAGGAAAAACCAAACGAAATTCTTCTTATAGATCTTCAATTGACGAACACCAAGACCATGAAAATGACCCTTGACACTATAGTCCTCCCAAGACCAAGTCACTAGCCTCCTTTACCAGCATTTCCCTTCTTCTTCCTCTTCTCGGCTTCCTTAGAATCTTGGTCTTCCTCTTCTTGGCTTCCTTGAGAATCTTGGTCTCCTTGAGGTCTCAAGAGAGAGACCTAATGCACTTCTATAGGGCCCCTTCTAGTGAGGTCTTCTTCTCAAATAAGATAACTTTGATGTAGCTGCAAGACTTCAACCTTCTTCTGGAACCTGTATATCTTCTTCCTTCACACGCGGGAGGATATATTACCCAAAATAGTTTGAAAACTAACTTTGCTCTCCTTCCCTCCTGCTTCGCTCAGATAGTAGCTCTCTCTAGGATGATTCTCGTACTTCTTTGTAGACTTTCTTGATCAAACTTTCTTGACTTAAAATGAGGTCAAGCACTAGTATATATAGGTGTTTGTCTATGGTGGTTAGGCCGACATGATCTCTTGGAGGAGATTCGACATCATCTCTTGATTTTCTTCCTTCGTTGTAGGTTGACTTGAATAGGGATAATGACAAGGTCTTGGAGGATGACTTTACATATACAAGTGTGACCCTTTACAATATGTCTTCATTACATGACAATGGATCTTTATAATTTTATGACTAGATGACAAAACTCCTAAGGGATCTCAATTGGAGCCTATACTAAAATAAAATCTCTTTCTCATAAAACCCATGATGCAAGGATTACAATAATTTTATTTTTCTTCTTTACATCTCTTACATAAAATCACAATTACATGTTATTATGAAGACCGAACCTAGTTACGCTTTACAACACTCCCTCTTAACTAGGGAGGTATTCATAATGGTACTTCGTCATTCTCAATATGAAGAATATATCATAAGAAGAATCAGATTGGTAACCCATTTGTTTAACATCATATTAACCAACATTGTTATATAGCAGGGCCTTGAATAAAAACTCTATATCCCCTCAAGATGTGAGCTCAATTCTAGTGATATCAATGATTTATATACATCCTCATCATTGTCTCTCTCGGAATATACCCCACCCAAGTTCTCAGGGTGTGCTCCATGAGGACTAGTTTTATCCTGGGCTCCCCAACCCTCAAAGAGTATCAAATGCCAAATGATTACCCTAACCCCTATTCTATCTTCCTAAGTGAAGACAAGAATATTGTGTCTATCACTCCCTCTCAATTAGGGAGGAAGAATTTAGTCATTCCTACAAAAGGAATGGACCTAAGCTCCCTCTTGTCTTAGGCATTTCCAATTTTTTTCATGTAAGAAACTTGTTTCTAGGCTCCCTCTTAATTAGGAACCTACACTAGATCCTCAGGTGGAGATGGTTGGATAACCACTTGCTAAAAGAACACCTTCCTTCAATGTCATGTATTTTCTCTACCAAGGAATCTTCTACTTTTTGGGACTTATTCATAGGGTACATCCCATGCATAAATTTCATCCATGAGTTAGTCATGTCATCATCCCTCCCATTAGAAAGTGAGATATCATTCTACATCTAGCATTGCTTCATGTTATGCTACCTTCATCATGCTTTCCTTTTTGGAAGGGTATTTCATCCTTCTTGGAAGATATCCATAGTTCTTCCCTTTGGTAGTCCTGCATAAGCCCATCCAGATACTAGTTCATAAATAAGTGATGAACAATTAAATCATAATTACCTTTGTGAAGGTTTTTCACCATGAAATCTTCCTGTAGGTATCGGCATACATGTTGACACGTCTCCTAAATATATGTATTGTCAAGGGTCTCTATCTTTTCCAAGTTTCTATCAGAGTCTTCGAATCTTTCTGGGAGATACCATATTCAAATATGCTTGGTCTATTAGATATTGACTACTTTTACCATTTTTTCTCATTCCATGATCTCTTCCTTTCTTTCTTCACATAGTTTATTCCCAGGAACTTCCAATTAGAGTTCCTCAATTGTAGCCAGTCACCTCATCCTTCATATGAGGACATATTACGTTGATTTAATCTAGTAATTATGTGTTCTATGCATTCCTACATCATAGGAGGAGATCCTTTCTATGATAACGCTTCTCAAAATAGAGCATTGATTCATGATGTTTATAACCATATCACCTATGAGCATTCATACCTCATCTTTCCTCAGAATTTCAGCAACAGCTTCCTCTGAATGGAGTCTTATTCTATAGACTTTTTTCCTTGTTATGTCATCATGCCATTATCTTATGGATTCCACTTGTCTTCCTTCATAATCGGTGAACCTTGCAATGAAGATTCCATCAAAGAATCTAGAGGATCAAACATATACCATTATGCATATGTATGAATAGACTTTCCCTAGATGACTTCTTCCTTCTCCATCAATATCTTTCAATGAGGTTTACAAGAGCTATACCCTATATAGCTAAATATTTTCGTCCTGGACACTTTACATGAGTTATTTACTACTTCTACCATGATGTTGTTCTTTAATATGATGCATACTATCTTATTTACAAAGATTCCTACCTATACTTTACACAATAGAAGAATATTTGAAGGATATCATCTATGTAATAGTAGATATTTGTCACTTCCTCCTTCTTAAGCTTCCTTGTTTTAGGTTCTTCCACTTCTTCGGTAATATGTGCTTCTTCTTGATTTTCTTGTTATTCTCCCTTTGAGGACACTATATTTCATAGTGCCCATAATATTGTAATCTATAGCACTGAGCCTTAGCCATTTTCTTATTTTTCTTCCGAGGACCAAATCTACCGACCTTGGTTTTTCCTTTAGTAATTGTTTGTCTCCTTTTTCTAGGTTCTTCATCATATTGTACCTTCAACCTTTTTTCTTCTATATTTCATAGAGTCCATAAATTGTTGAATGGCATATCCTCCTCTTCCTTATTGGACACGAGGTTACATTTTTCATTAGTTAGTGCATTTAGAATGATGGATATCATTTCGTTATCAAATACCATCTCTCTTAGGTCTTGCAATTGTGTTTTTATTTGAGATTCTTTTGAAAGGCTTGAAGAAACCTCTTCATCCTTTGATAGCTTCTATTTAGATCAGATATTGGTGAGATGATCTTTCTTATTATACTTTCAGAGAATACTTCTATTAGCTTGTCATATATCTCTTTTGTTTTCTCCAGCTCGGCTATATGAGGAATGCAGGAATCTTTGATAGATTCTTGCTATAGAGGCTATAGCCACTCTTCAAAATTTTGGCCTGCACCCAAGTTCGGAGCCTCCCTTAAGAGTTTCACTTGATGGTTTCATACACTCGAGTTCACTCCATGAGCTCGTGTGAGCCTTCACAACCACCTTGCTTTCTAATTCCACCCAAGATTTTGCATATTGATGTCAATATCTTACTTGCGACCATGTCCTTGTCATGATCAAGGTCTTTGCTTCATGTGTACATGTTATGTTCACTATTAAAATATCTGTCAACTCACACACAGAGTCATATTCACTATCATGCAAGTGTCGACATGGTCGATCAATGATCAATCACGAGTGTCGCGCTTATCACTTGCACCATTGGTTAGTCATATTGAACATGTGTGTCTAGTTGGTTTGAATTGCCTCGTCATCAAGTCATGAGGGTGTGTGTTTGTAATATCACATTTGCATATTTTAGTCGTAGAAACACTTAGTCAATTTGCTAAAGTTATGTCGACCAGATTCCCCTCTGATAGCTGGACCATCACCCCACCATCAACTCTATCAACTGCCACCCAGAAAAACATAGAAGCACCAAGAAAGCCTTTTCAAGTTGTGTTTCTCGCAAGTAATTCAATCAACCTTCATGCTGACCAACTGGAGAGTTGGACCCGATAGCCACCCTGGAACTGACTCCCCTCTAAAATTGTATAGAGGATGTTAAACTTACTCATTATATTAACTGAATAAATTGCATAGACAAGTCGGGCAAACACTTAGTGCATGTCCTTGTCTCATCCAAAAATTGCGTAGTGTTTCCATCCAGTCCTCCCGACACTCGACTAGCTGCTCATCCAACAAATTGTGCAGTTTCAATGAGCAAGAATTCTACTCCACAGCAGTCTGCGCAGCTCGAAAATTGCACAAAGATGATCAGTAAGCCAAACTCCCAGCCTCAGTTCAATTTCTCTCTACAATAGCTCCCAGCAGTAGACTGACAATTCCCTCCAGGTTTTGCATAGTTTTTGCTGCCAAGCTCCTGGTAGATTACTGCTAGTTCCCCTTGGAATTATGCAGTTTCTGCTGCCAAGCTCCTCACAAATGACTACTAGTGACCTAGTAGCCAGCTACCAGTTCGCCCCAAGGATTGCACAGTTTTGGCTTCTAGGCTCTTGGCCAGTTCCTCCAAAAAACTACACAATTTATGCCTACTAATCCTCCATGTAGCCCAGCCTGTTCCTCCAGAAAATTGTGCAAATTTTGTTGTCAATCCATTTCTTCCTACTTGTTCTAGAAAATTCAAAGATTATGTCTGCCTTGCCTTCTTGCAAGCCAAACTGTCCCTCCAAAAATTTCTGTGATTTTGCCTTCCAGCTAAGCCAAACCTCACAGATAGTCACTGTTGACTTGGATTTCCCATCGTCATCACCAAGTGACTCTTGCATAGTTTTCATCAGTAGTGCCCAAAGCCATCATCCCACCTTGCAACCTTGCTACCTCTCCCAATCATCTGCATCCAAAATGATCATGTGTCATCGTAGACTAGGAGGTTTTTGGATTTGATGTCATCTCGTCATGAGTGACTGCAGGTGTAGGTACACCAACAAACATGGCACGACAACAAATTGGATGAACAAAGGGAGCTCATGCAAAAGGATAGGTTCACCAATGGATGAACAAATGATGCATGTGAAGGGATGTGTTCATGGATGGATGGATGAGAAAACATGCAATATGTGCTCACGGACGGACGAATGGATGAACATGCGCATTTCACCAACATATGAGCCTATCAAGCCTTCCAACATACAAGTAATGAGCAACATGCCAAATCAACATCAAGAAAAGCAATGACCATCAAAGACTCCACACACTTTTCCATGCGGAGGTGAAGATGTCACACACCATGAAGACATCCATCACCCAGCAGCATTGCAGCTCGACAAGCACTCCAATAGCAGCACAAATGTACCAACATTTTCATGTTGAGTCATGTCATGAGTCATGTTGTCCACATATCCACTGTGGGCCATGTTTTCAAATAAATGTAATGTAATGTCGAAGTCCAAGAGACCCACTTATGTACAAAGAGTCAAGTAAAGTCAAAAAGTGATGGAAATCAAACAGTCACCCTTGGCTATAAATACCCCTCATTTGTACGTGCAAGGGAATTTTCACCTCAGTTCCTCCCACATAGCCAAGAGAGTCTATAATATTTTCTTTGAGGAGTAAGTAGTGGCTCCAACACCCTACGCATGGGGCTAGTGATGTATGGTGTAACAATGTGTCTTGGAACTTTCACTTAATTCAGAAGCCTACTAACAGGCTAGCACATTTTCACACATCTATTGTAACTATTGTAAGACTAATCTTAAACACTTGTAATGCATGTTGGATTAACCTGTGTTGAACACTTGAACTTATTTCACTTGTTATAATGCAGAATCTGCTAATGAAAATGTGTTGTATATGTTGTTAACGTTGTCTCACCCATGGTGGTTATCTCCCTGGACATTAGATAGACCCTTCACATAAAAATTGTTGTAACAATCATTGCACTTGTGCAGACTCATCCCCTGAGTGTTGTACATGTTATCTTCCCTTGTGTGTTCTGATTGCCGCATCCGTGTGGATTGCTCCTCCAGAAATTGTGCACGTCTTGATTGTGTTGTGTGTTCCAAGCTGAGTTGGATCTTCATCCCAACCAACTTGGGACTCACTCCCACCCTCTCCCTCTGTTGTGAAAGAACCATTGACACAAGTAATAGTAGAAATCATTAGGCACATGGACCTCGCTTCTTGAAGACAAAGTAGACCACTCTCTTGTGCTTACAAGCAAGAGTTGAGGAAAATCCTTAAGGCAGTGGCAACCAGGCCATCATATATGATGGGAATTCCACACGAAATAGTGTGAAGTCTAGTTGGGACTTCATACTGGGGTGATCCCATGAATGTTGGCAGGTTGAGCACCATCAACATTTTTGGTGCTAGAAGGAGGGCAACAAGTTGTATATGGCTGAACATCTTCTCCCACTCATTCATCAACCATCTGGTCAAGGGAGTAACTCACACTCCCTCTCACGTACGCGTGACTCTATAGTTGGTACTCCTAACCTATCAGGACTGAAGACATGATTTTTTATCATCAACTTCGCTTAGTACATATGATCACTCGCTAGTTCGTGAAAGTCGTCGAACTGATCCCAGGCATACAACATCTTCCTTACACATCAAGAAAGCCAAAAGCCACTCCTACGGGAGTTGTTGTATCAACAATGGAAGACGAATTCCTTACCACACTTGAAGGTCTTACAGAAGCTATTGAAGATGGAGAGGAACCTCTGGTCTTCTGGCAAGGCGAAGGAGACACTCTTGTGATCTTGGGATCAGACTTTGGTACAGGAGGTAGAGGGGAATGCAGGGGAGGAGGCGGAGGTGGAGTTGAACTAAGAGAATTAGAGCCAGAACCATCGGATTTTGAAAGAGAAGAGGAGGATGAAGAAGAAGAAGAGATGGCTGACCCAAATCTTGAACGAATGACTTAGGGACCATTGGCTCTCCCGGATGTTCTGCACAAGATGCCGAAGTGAGTGGAGAGAATGAACGTCAAGTTCAACCCTGATATCATGGTGAAGGCAGAAGACCACTTGGAAAACTTCTACCTATAGTTGCAGACCCATGAGGAATGGTATGACGACGTAGCATGTAATTTGCTACCATGTACCTTGGATAATCACGCAGCTTCATGGTATCACAGCCTTCCACCAAACTCTATATAGAACTGGGGTGCAATCAAACACATGTTCCTTGAAAATTTTGTTGATGACAAGACCCCAACCATGCTACTCAAAGAATTGGGAAGCCTCGAGATGGAGGGAAAAGAGAAAGTGAAAGACTTCAATTAGAGGTTTACACACATATTGAACAAATTTGCAGCAGAAACTAAACCTCTTGACTCCATCACTGTTGATTACTGCATGTCTGCATTGCCAACTAGCATTGAGCATTTCATTAAGTGAGCTGCAAAACCAACATTCTTAGAAAGTTGTGAAGAGGCTATTGTTGTTGAGAAAGACCTACACATAATTGGATTCATCAAGGATGATGAACCATCAAAGGAATCCAAAGAAATGAGCAGGAAGTCCTACGAAATGGTGAGCAAGGGTAGAGATAAGGAAGAAAATGACATTGAAACCCTCACTCGCCTCTTCAAGAACTTAACAACAGAAGTGTTTGAGCTTAAACAATAGAAAATGGGCACATATGAAAGCAGCCATCTGCCCAAGCAGAGATAGGCAAGTAGTTCATCAAGCAGTAACCGGTTCACTTCAAAAACTACGCAAACACCTGTGTTCCAAGTCTAACAATGCACAGATCCTAAGTCCTGTTCTTTCCACGAGGAACATCATGCTGAGAAATCTTGTTCGGATTGGAAGTGAGTCACAAGCTATTTTTGCAATCATACACTAGATGCAGAAAGCAATATGTAGGAGCAACCAGAAGACACTGATGATGATGAAGAGGTTGCACTTGATGAAGCATTGATTTTTTGGCATGTGGTGAATGCATACCAATGCTCACAAGTAATGATGAAGATGAACATCGAGAAGCAACCCCAAAAGAAAAATGATTGCTACAATCTTAGGAGTAAAGGGGCTCTTCCCACACTTGGGCAAATAAAAGAAAAGATGGGACTGCTAATAAGAAAAGTCGACCCACCGGCCACCCCAAAGCAGAAAACACAAAACAAGTCCAGGAAGACAGCGGTGAACAAGAATACATCCATGAGCAACAAACTGCAAAACAGTCTATCGGACAACACGAACAACCATTCTACCCTAGACACCTCGGTAAGTTTACCACCTTTGGGCTACAACATTGTTGATGAAATGAAGAAAACTCTAGCAAACATCATTTTTCTCAAGTTAGCTAAGATCCAGAGTTAGCGAGATATCTTGTTGCATGCATTGGGACAAACAACAACAGATGGTGCAACCTCTAGCAGCAAGTGGGCAAGCACACCTCTCGGATCGCTTTCCAATGTGCTCAATATACTCCAGATGGAAGAAGTGAACTCAAGTTACCCTCCATTCCTACTATCATTTGAAATTTTCAATTCTAACATTCAAAACTACTTGGTTGATTCCAACACAACACCCAACGTCATGCCGCTCTCCATTGCAAAAAATATTAATGCAAAATGGAGTGAGACATTCGTGTGAATAATCCAACTTGATATAATATTGATACTATCCATTGGTGAACTACGAGATGTGATCATCTGGCCATCTCATGAAAGTCGAGTCCACCAATGCATTAACATAGTTGTTGTGGACATACTAGAAGCATATGGTCTACTACTCAGCAGAGACTGATCCAACAAGCTAGATGGTTATTTTTTTATAGACTGGTCTCACATGTGGCTTGCATACAAGGGAAAATGCAACCAAATCTAGGTGTCATTTGAGAGGTATATGAAATACAATGTCACTCACCTTAATAGTGAGAATGAACTATTGTCCTTCACAGAACTCATGTTTGGAAACTACCCCCTAGAGACAACATCAGAGTGTTATCCTGCACAACTGGCTCTAACCCCTCCAGATGCACAGTTGGGACTCCTTCCTTGCCTAATTGATGGTAATGAAACATGTACAATGCATTGTACCAATAGTAGCAGTAGCAGTAGAAACAATAGAAGAAAGAAGTACTCGCATGCCAAATGGTTTGTGTACAGATAAGCTACGAGCAATGGGATTTCACGAATCAAAGACACATGATGACTCAAGGACTGGGTGTATCTTAGTCACCCAAAATAACAGAAAATGAAGGATTTTAATTTGCTTGAAGTTTGAGTGCACAAAAAAATTGTTGAGTATGAAGCACTCATGCTGAGCTTACAAAGGACCATCAGCCTCAACGCAGTCGCACTCAGAGTGATACTACACCCCGCAGCCAATGTTGATGCCTTCAAGAACATAAAAATTGATGAATTTAAGCATGAGTAGCCCCAAAAAATAGCAGCTAAAGTCAAGAAAGGCAGCCTCATTCTTGAGGATGGGGTTTCCCTCAACAAGTTCTATAGTTTGCAGAATTTCTGTCAAGGGCCAAGAAAAAGTAGAACCCACAGGGCTGCCACTATGAATGAACAAAGCAACCTAGCAACCAATCATGATCTGAGGATAGCCAATCTTGGTACAAGTTACACACCGGAGCAGCAACAAGTCTTTGACTACTTAATGAAATAGTATCGGGATGTGTCTATACAGGCAGATGATGACCTGAGTACACACTACATGTGAGCAATCAAACACGGAATTCCAGGTAAAGGAGGGTCCAAACCATTGCAGTAAAGGCCAGGTAAAACACTTATGTCATTTGAACTCCTTATACAGAAAAATTGACTAAGATTTTGGATGATTGGATTACTTGCAAAGTTCATCGTCATACTTGGGTTTCTAATTTAAATCTCGCACGTAAGAAATATACGGAAATTCATTTATGCATTGATTTCAGAAACTTGAACTGCTCCCAAAACAAAAACAGCTACTCCGTTCCATCATCTGTGCCTATGTTGCACACAGTGTCTGAAGTAGTGGTGTCATCTCCACTTAAAGTTTTTTTGGAATAACACCATATTCTGGTAGCGGTGCTTGGTGGACTTACACTAGTCCATGAGAAACTTGGCACACACACATGTCATCTACAATCACTTTATGGGAGGGTTGAAAACCTTCCTGTCAATGGCCAAGATCTCAAGCATTAATTTCAGTAGTCTGGGGTGTGCCCATTCCATGTACATAATCTGCTTGTTGCTTATTGTTTTTTCCTTATTTGCTTTGCTTATTATCTTTGTTTTCACTTTGTTGTCTTTTCCTACTATTTCTATTTATGTTTGTTTTGTTTTCTTGATATATTACTAATTTTATTTTACGAAAATAAGTGTTGCCAACTACTAAATTCTGGCTTTTGAATAGAGTATGTGGCTGAAATTGAAGAGACTTGTGACACTGCAGCACTTGACCAATCTTGTGTCTGTCTTCTGTATACTTGTTTATAACCTTTGTTCGATGAAGTCTTGATGGAAATAAAAACCATCTGCAAGGGAAGTTTTGGTCCAACCATGAACCTGTATCCACATTGGGAATCCCCATGCCTATATTCAGCCTTATGCTCTGTGTGTTCAAGCTCATCCAACTAGTAGAAATGGAGAAGGGGAAAATATGAACGAGAAAACCTATGTTAGAGGTCTTACATGCTTCTCTGAAGGAACAACCGCTTCTACTCTCAATAAGTTAGGATCCCTCTTCTTCCCCAAAAATAAATAAGTTCCTATGCATAGTCCTCTTGAAAAATACAAAAGCAAAAGAAGAGAAAGGCTTCCTGCGCAAAGAGGTGAAGCATGCAACTCCACCAGGGTACTAACCAGGCTCGCTGGAAGCAGAGCAATGTGTGTGTTCCTACGTGACTTCACCAGAGTACTTTCAAAGCCTACTAATAGCAGAGCAACACCAAAGATGAAAACTTATACTCTAAAAATCTTCAACTCACGAGCTAAACTACCCTTCCTGTATTTGAAACATTGTGATCAAGCTGAAATGTTGATTATGTTTGAATGAGTTAGAAAAAGGTTAACCATGTGTGTCCATGGGGTAAGTGGGGAAGCCAAAGGAACCCACACAGTGATTCAATATTGCTTGAAAGACCAAGGCCCTGTGCCAAAAATGAACCAAAATAGAGAAGCTGGAGTTCTACGTGTGTGTCACCAAGTGATGCAGTGACTACAACCACCTCCAAAATTTTGGCCTACACCAAATTCAGAGCCTCCCTTAAGAGTTTCACTTGATGGTTGCATACACTCAGGTTCACTCTAT
The DNA here is from genome assembly GCA_000404065.3 of Pinus taeda. Classification (NCBI taxonomy): domain Eukaryota; kingdom Viridiplantae; phylum Streptophyta; class Pinopsida; order Pinales; family Pinaceae; genus Pinus; species Pinus taeda. Next base: position 186,339 of record APFE030165365.1, read on the forward strand.
GATCTTGTGTGAGCCTTTGCACCCACCTTGCTTGTTCATTCCACCCAAGCTTTTGCATGTTGATGTCAATGTCTTGCTTTCGACCATGTTCTGGTCATGCTCAAGGTCTTCATTTTATGTGTACATGTTATGTTCACTATGAAAACATTTGTCCTAATCACACAAAGAGTCGCATTCACTGTCATGCAAGTGTCGTAATGGTCAATCAATAATCAATCACGAGTGTCAAGCTTGTCGTTTGCACCTTCGGTCAGTCATGTTGAACATGCGTGTCTAGTTGGTTTGAGTCATCTCGTCGTCAAGTCATGAGGGTGTGTGTTTGTAAGATCACATTCGCATCTTTCACTCATTCACACACTTAGTCATTTTGTTGAAGTTCTAATGACGAAACTCCCCTCTGATAGCTGGACCATCACACCACCATTGACTCGATTGATTATCACCCATAATAGTACATAAGCACCAAGCAAGTCTTTTCAAGTTGCGCTACTCATAAGAAATTCAATCAACCTTCATGCTGGTCACCTAGAGAGTCAGACCCGGCAGCCACCCCAGGACAAACTCCCCTCAAAAATTGTGTAGAGGTTGCTAACCTTGCCTGTTCTACCGACTAAATAAATTTCATAGAAAATTGTGCAGTGTTTCCAGCTAGTCCTCTCGACAGTCAACTGGCTGCTCATCCAGAAAATTGTGCAATTTTCATGAGTAGGCCTTCTGCTACCGAGTAGTCCTCCCAGCTCAGAAATTGCACAAAGAGGATTAATAGGTCAACCTCAGAGCCTTTGTGAAGTTTCTCTCACCAGTAGTTCCCAACAGTAGACTGACAATTCCCTCCAGGAATTGTGCAGTTTCTGCTGCCAAGCTCCTAGACTGCCAGTTCCCCTTGGGAATCACGCATTTTCTACTAGTAGTGGCCTAGTAGCCAATTGCTAGTTCCGTCTAGGGATTGCGCAGTCTTGGCTACCAGGCTCCCGACAATTTCCTCCAAAAAATTGTGCAATTTCGGCCTGCTAATCCTCCATGCATCTCAGCCTGTTCCTCCAAAAAATTGCACAAATTTTGCTGTCAAGCCCTTGCTACCCACTCATTCTGGAAAATGCATGGATTATGTCTGCCTTTCCTTCCTATAGCCCGGATTGTCCCTGCCAAAATTTGTGTAGTTTTTCCTTCCAATCAAACCAAACCTCGCATACAGTCATTGTCGACTTGGATTGCCCATCTTCATCACCCAGTGACTCTTGCATCATTTTCATCAGCAATTCCTAGAGCCGTCATCCTGCCTCACAGCCTTTTTTCCTCTCTCGGTCATCTAAATCTAAAATGATCATGTGTCATGGTAGACTAGGAGGTTTTGGACTTGACGTTGTCTCGTCATAAGTGACTGCAAGTGAAGGTACACCAACAAACACGGCACAATAACAAACAGGATGAAAGAAGGGAGCACATGCAAAAGGATAGGTTCACCAATGGATGAACAAACGATGCATGTGAAGAGATGTGTTCATGGACAGATGGACAAGAAAACATGAAACATGTGCTCATGGATGGATGAACGGATGAACATGCACATTTCGTGAACAAATGAGCATGTCAAGCCTTCCAACATATAAGAAATGAGCAACATGTCAAATCAACATCAAGTGAACCAACGACCATCAAAGACTCCATGCACTTTTCCATGCAGAGGTGAAGTTGTGACACACCATGAAGACATCCTTCAACCAGCAACACTGCAGCTCCTCATGCACTCTAGTAGCAACACAAATGTACCAACATTGTCATATAGAGTCATGTCATGAGTCATGCTGTCCACATCTCCATTGTGGGCCATGTTGTCAAATCACTGTAATGTAACATGGAAGTCAAAGAGACCCACTTGTTGTACAAAGAGTCATGTAATGTCGAAAATTCATGGAAGTCAAACAATCATGAGGGTAGTCGAATAGCCATAAGGGTCAGTTTAACCCTTGGCTATAAATACCCCCTCATTTGTACATGCAAGGGAATTTTCACCTCATCTCCTCCCACATCACTAAGAGATTTTGTAATCTTTTCTTTGAGGAGTGAGTAGTGGCTCCAATGCCCCATGCACGGGGCTAGTGATGTATGGTGTAGCGATGTGTCTTGGAACTTTTTCTTAATTGAGAAGCTTGCTAATAGGCCAAAACATTTTCACACATGTATTGTAACTATTGTAAGACTAATCTTGAACACTTGTAATGCATGTTTCTTTAACTTGTGTTGAACACTTGAACTTATTTCACTTGTTGTAATGCATAAACTGTTAATGAAAATGTGTTTTATATGTTGTTAATGTTGTCTCGCCTGTGGTAGCTTTCTCCCTGGACATCATACAAACTCTTCACATAAAACTTGCTGTAACAACCATTGCACTCGTGTGGACTCATCCATTGGGTGTTGTACGTGTTATCTTCCGTTGTGTGTTGTGACTACCGCATCTGTGTGGATTGCTCCTCTGGAAGCTATGCATGTGTTGATTATGTTGTGTGTTGCTAGCTGAATTGAGACTTAATCCCAACCAACTTGGGACTCATTCCCACCCTCTACCTCTACAGTGAAAGAACCATTGACATAAGTAACACTAGCAATCACTAGGCATGCAAACCTCTCTTCTTGAAGACAAAGCAAACCACTCTCATGTGCTGAAAAGAAAGAGTTGAGTTAAATCCTTAAGACAGTGGCAACCTGGCCATCATACCAGATGGTACTCCCACACCAAATGGTGTGAGGTCTAGTTGAGACATCATATTGGGGTGGTCCCTTGAATGTTGGCGAGTCTAGCATCGTCAACAATTCCTTAAGGATCTTTTGATCATTTAGATCTTTTTCCATGTATTCAGATAGAGCTTGATCTTTGGATGGCTTGGAGATCTTTCCATGGACATGATCAATGACTTCATTTACTTCGAGGACTATTTCTATTCTTCGTTTCCATGTAAGGAAGTTTGATATCCCAACTAGCTTGTGACTTTCCTTGAAACATGGAGTAATTTTACTAGATTATAAGAGAAAAGGTACATACTTGTCAAGATAGAATATTCAACTAGATTCCTTTGGTGGTTATGAACTTGATGCTTCTTGGATGATTTATTTAGGGATAAGAATGCCCTTCTTTTGGATGATCTTTTTCCAAGTGAAGTCTTTGCTTTAATAAACAGAAGATTGCCCTTTTTATGAAAACTCCTTTCAGTCTAATCCTTCTTTACTCTCTAGAAATATTTCACTCCTTAGATCATGGAAAATGACAATCTCGAAGATGGTACTAGGGTTTTAGTCTTTATTTGCGCTTCCTCCTTGACTATGATTCCAATACTTTTTGCTGAAGTAGATTTCTTTGATCTAGGGTTTCATTAATATGAAGATCTTGAGATCTTTCTTAGTATTCTTTTATCTCGCTTTGATCCTTCCTCAAAACTTTATCTTTGTGTGTCTTATTGATTAGATGCCCCTTCTTGACATTATCACCTTAGATTTGATACCATGTTGAGAAATCTATGGCATTAATAGCTATGTGATTTATCTACCTATGATAACTTCTTGTCATAAAATTATACTTCTTAATTATGATCTTCTCTTTCTTGTACTTGTTATTGTTATTTTCATCAAAACAATTACCATATCATGAACAAATAGACAGAAAAGAGACACAGTATATAGGCTTTTCATCTAGGGCCAAAACCCTCACTCTTTGAGAGGAAAATCCAAACATAATTCTTCTTATAGATCTTCAGTTGTTGAACACCAAGACTGTGACAATGACCCTTGACACTAGAGTCCTCCCAAGACCAAGTTACTAGGCTCCTTTATCGACATTGCTCTTCTTCTTCCTCTTCTTGGCTTCTGTGAGAATCTCAGTCTTCTTCTTCTTTTCTTCCTTGAGAATCTTGGTCTCCTTGAGGTCTCAAGATAGAGACCTAATACACTTCTAATCAGCCCCTTCTAGTGAGGTCTTCTTCCCATATAAGATCACTTTGATGTAGCTACAAGAATTTGACCTTCTTTTGGCACCTTCGTATCTTCTGCCTTCACACGTGGGAGGATATATTACCCAAAACAATTTTCAAACTAACTTCACTCACCTTCCCTCTTACTTTGATAAGATAGTGGCTCTCTCTAGTATGATTCTCACACTTCTTTGTAGACTTTCTTGATCGAACCTGCTTTCCTTCAAATGAGGCCAAGAACTAGTATATATAGGTGTTTTTCCATGCCAGTTAGGATGACATGATCTCTTGGAGAAGAGCCAACATCATCTCTTGATTTTCTTCCTTCGTTGTAGGTTGAACTAAAGAGGGCTAGTGACAAGGTCTTGGATTATGACTTTACATAAAAAAGTGTGACTCTTTACAATAAGTTTTCATTACATGGCAATAACTCTTTATACTTTTATGACTAGATGAAAAAATTCCTAAGGGATGTCAATGGGAGCCTATACTAAAATAAAATCTCTTGCTCATGAAACCCATGATGCAAGTATTAAAATAATTTTATTTTTCATCTTTACATATCTTACATAAAATCACAATTACATGTCATTATGAAGATCGAACCTAGTTACACTTTACAACACACTTTTCCTATCAGCTGACATTAATACAAAATTTAGGCAGGCATTCAAGCATGTGAGACAATTATTTTTGGTGAAGGTGACCTCGAAAAAAACCCCAAAGCCTCTTAGGGAAAACTGGTCTTCGAAGGAGGATTTTATTTTCTTGATAAATTATTCTGAGTACATAAAATTAAACACAATATTTATCTCCCTTCAGCTGAAACATTAAATGCAATTTCTAGAAATTTGTGCCCATTGATAATTTTCATATTTACAAATTTTTCATGCCCTGAATTTTTCAGAACTCATCCACAACTCATCTCCTTAATCTATCTGCCCAAAAATCCTCCTCAAAATTTTTGTTGAAGTAGCCTCGATTTCTGTGCAAAAATACCCTTGAATTTTGTGCCAAATTTTCCACAATTTTTGTGCTAGAAGTGACTAAAATGTGACTTAAAATTCATTCTTTGGGATAATAGAGACCCTCCTTGAAAATCACATTTAACAGTCCCTCATAATGCATCCCACAACCCTTGAAATTTGTGCTACTGTTTGCCACGATTTTTGCATTGATTGTCTACTTGATTGTTGTGCTCCTCTCCTTGGAATTGATGCCTCCAATGGCTTCCTCCCTCCTAGAAAATCAAACCCTCTTTCTCTAACTGCAAATTCTCTTTCAAGTTCTCTTGTCCTCCTCATGCTCTCTCAAGTGTGAAGTGAAGAATGAGCCTCCCTTTTCTCCTTTTGTCTCTTAAAAAAGATTGAATCCATAAACCTAGGATCTACTGGATGAGATTTAATCTCCAAATCTCAAGATGTGTAGTTGAGATTAGTTCTCCCAAATGACCACCCTCACACATTGGCCCCATTACTTAAAAGTCTCATAGTACCTTTTTCAAGTTGTGCACCTTTTTCTATTTTCTAAAAAAGTGATTTTCATCTCACTTTAATATTAGAAAAGTACACTATGTACTTTACACATAAAGTCACTTTATAAAGTACAAGTGACTTTAACAATAGAAAAGTACATGGTACAACACTTTTAAGTACCTTTTCCACCCATGACATTAACTTAACTCATAAATGTCACCAATACAAAAGTCATTAATGTCTCTACTAGGCTAAAAGGGTTAAATGCCTAGTAACACCTCTCCTTGGTACTATTTCCAACACTCCCTCTTACCAAGGAAGGTGTTTCTCACCACTCACATCCTATATCTAAATAAAACATGCTTGCCTCTTGGCAAAGACTTGGTGATAATGTTTGCTACATGCTCATCAGTGGACATAAACTCAAGCTTCACTGCCCCTCATTGAACCCAGCCTCTGATGAAGTGGTATCTGATCTCTTTATGCTTTGACTAATCGTGAAATACTAGATTCTCAGATATTTTAATACAACTATGATTGCCACATTAAATCATAGTTGATCTCAACATCTGACCAAATAATCCATGAAGCATCTTGCGAAGCAAAAATACCTCACACCCTTCCTGAATAATTTCCATGTATTTTACCTCTACGCTACTCACTGCCACTAACTTTTATTTCCTATTGAACCATGACACAACTATTTAGCCCAATTAGAAACAACATCTGGAAGTGCTCTTATGGCCACTGACACTACCAGCTCAATCTGAGTCTTTGCAACTAATCAATATGACCCCATCACATCTTATATAAACCAACCCATAATCCATTATGCCTTGTAGGTACCTCAACACATGGTTTGTAATCACCCAGTGTACTCTCCCGGGCTTCATCATAAACTGACTCAATGAATTGAATGCAAAGTAAATATTTGGTCTAATTTTGACCAGATACATCAATGACTCAATCAACTGATGATATAAAGTGGGATCGAGCAACTCAGAATCAACATCATGAATCTTCTTCTAGTTGGTGATCATAGGAGTATCCATAGGCATACAACCATCCATATAGAATCTCCTCAAGATATCTCTTGCATACCTTCCCTGGCCCATAAAGATGTGCCCATCCTCCTTACAATCCTCTTACCCAAGAAAATAATGCATCAGCCCCATATTAGTTATATAAAAATCTGAAGCAATATCTCTCTTGTAGTGTTGGATAAGACTATCCTCCCCTATGACAAACAAGTCATCCACATACAGTACCAAAATTAGTGGATTGTCATCTATTAGGATAAAATATAGGTTCGAATCTGCATCACTATTCTAGAAACCCGTCTACTATAAGTAAGCATCTATCATCTTGTACCATGCCCTCGGTGCTTTCTTCAGTCCATATAAGGCTTTCTTCGACCTACAAACATGAGACTCCCTCTCATGCAACTCAAAACCCTCATGCTTCTCAATGTACACCTCCTCTTGTATAAAACCATTGAGAAAGGTGGTCTTCACATTCATCTGGTGAATCCTCTAGCCCATCTCAACTACTATATATATCACTTCTCTAATGGAAGTATAATGAGAAACCAATGCAAAGGTCTCTTCACAGTTAACTCCTTCTACTTGTGAGAATCCCTGTGCCACAAACCGAGCTTTAAACTTCTCAATACTATCATTTGAAACATGTTTAACCTTGTAGAGACACATGGAAGTCACAAATGACTTCTCATCATGTCGTGGCACTAGCCCCCATTAATCATTCTTCATGATAGAGGCCCACTCTACCATGGCATCCCTCTAGATTTGTTGTCTAGTGGCCACCTCAAAACTAACTGGTTCTATCTCCACAACATCTGCAATGAAGCCACCCAACCTCTCTAGTGGTCTACTCTCCATCACATACAACTTTGTTCTCCCCACTACCTCCTAAGCCTCCTTAAAGGTCTCCCAAAGCCATCTTGGCTTCCTCTTCCTTGTAGTAGAATCCTATGGTGGTATGGTAAAATCCTCAACTAGTTCCTCTCCTCCAGGTGAGGAAGGCTACGAAATAAGAAAAGGAGGCCTTCAACTCTGATATACTTTTCCTGATGAACCTGCACTAGGTGATCTCATGCCATGCAAAGATGTACCATGTGAACCTATCACCGTTGAAGAAGGTGAACTTCCTGATCTTTATCTACCACCTGATGCACCTTAGACCTATGGTGTGGCCCCTTAATTAGGAGCCCGTTGCTCTACCTAGTCAACCTCTTGAGACCTCCTCAAATGTCACATCCCTCCTTGGGACTATCTTCCTTTGTGCAAGAAGATATACATTGTAGGCTCTGCTACTCTCACTATATCCCACTAGGATACCCCTCCCTGTAGTGGTTTCCAACTTCGTCCTCTTCTCCTCAGGGACATGTGAATATGTAAGGTACCCAAATATCCTTATGGACCCAATTTACAATTTCTTCCTGGTATATATCTCCTCAGGAGTCTTACTCCCCGAGACTCTGTGTAGGCTCTTATTCTACAAATAAACAATGGTGTTACATGTCTCGACCCACAAGAAGAAAGGTAAACTTTGATCATGTAGCATCTCTCTAGCTACACCCACAATGGTCTTGTTCTTCCCCTTTGCCACCCCTTTCTTCTTAGGTTTATATGGCACAATGAGCTCCCTCTTGATGCCATCACTCCCACAAAAATCTCTCATCTCTATTGAAGTGTACTCACCCCCATTTTCTGATCTCAACACCCGGATATTCCTCCTTTTCTGGTTCTCCACAAGTGTCTTAAACTCTTGGAATCACCAAAAGATACCATCCCTAGTCTCCAAGAAGTAAATCTAGGTCCTCCTGGAGTGGTCATCAAAGAATGTCACATGGTACTCATATCCACTCAATGAGACATGAGACATAGGACCACATACATCGTAATGAATCAAATCAAGGATACATGTAACTCTATTGTCATTGCTTTGGAAAGGTGTATTGGTGTACTTTCCCAAAGCACACCCCCTAAACACATCATGATCCTCAGTTCAAAAATTTGGCAGCCTGGCAACCATCTCCCTGAACATCATGAAAGCTCCATGGTGCAAGTGGGGCATCCTCCTATGCCACAACTCCTATAAATCATTACTATTGATTTTCACTACCATAAATCGAAGAGGATGAAAAATGAGTCTGTATATTCTCCCACTGTGAGCTCCAATCACATGACAAAACTTGACACTAGATCCTCGAGGATATATCAACACTTGTCCCTTCGAAAATAATACCTCATACCCCCTGTCCTCCAAGATGGAAACTGATATCAAAATCTTCTTCAACCCTGGAACATAAAGAACATTGACTCCCTCTGAAATGAAATTGTCCCCATATCCTTTTCCTTGACTTTGGAGCTGTCACCAAGTGCAACCGCCAAGTAAATGTAATCCTCCAAAAGGCTCATGAAGTTCTCTCTAACTATTGTCATATGGTAGGATGCTCCACTATCTATGAACCATGCACGGGAAGATGTGACATGAGTGACTAAACTCACCACCAAAGCAAACCTGAATCAAAGATATCCGTAAACTCATCCACATCCGTTGAAGCTACAACTCTTTATTTCTTCTTACCCTTCTTGATGGGACACTGAACAACATAGTGACTCATCTTCCCACAAGAAAAGTAGTTCACTTTTCTCATTTCCTTCTCCTTAGCCTTCTGCTTCCCCTTATCTTGCTTTGCTCCACTAGAAGACACCTTCTTGATATTCTTGTTCTTATTTCCCTTTATTGTAAGAGAAAAACTCTCCTCCTCACCTCCCCCACCACTCTTGCTGCCACTTTTCATACTCCTTTTGATCTCCTGCTAGAGGAAATCGCACCACATCCTCCTCCAAACAGGAAAGTTCTCTCTAGCCACCAAGCTATGGATAAATATATCCCACTTCTTGGTGAACCCCTCTAAAGCTATATTAACCAACTACTCCTCTGGGATAGTTTCTCTATAGCAGCTAACTCATCCTTCACCTATGAGACTCTGGTGAGGAAATATGTCACACTGTCGGTCTTGGTCATGTTGGTGTTGCGTAGTTTTTGTCTCAACACCATCTTCTATTAGAGACATTTTTGGGCACTGCACCCCAATCATAAATGTCCATAAACTAAGGGCTCCTAAGTCTCTAAAAGTGTTGCTTCACTACCTAAAGGAACAAGGTCAGTTGATTACATCATCTCCCAGAAGTTCTCCACAGAAAACTGCTCAGAAATGGTCAAAACTAGACCATACTGAATGCCCAATGTAGAGGGTGCGATGCATATCACCTTCCCAGTGTAAAGGGTGTGATGCATACTGGATGGCCCCTCTGTAGGGTGCGATGGGCGAGAGTGGACAAATGGCAGGGACAGTTTGTGAGGTGGAAGATCATAGAATCTTCTAGAAACTTCCCCTCTGACACTTGCCTCTCTGTTTTCGACCAGGGATGAGTAAGAGATCATCAATCTCCAAGTGGAATCAAGAACTATCAGAGAGAGGACACTAATCAAGACCCCAAAAGCTAACTAACCCCCATACAATCATCTATATATGGATCCCTCATCACAGAGATCCAGAGGCTGGAATGTTGTATCTTGTAGAGAAGTGTTGTTGGTTTTCTGGTGAAACTTCATAGTTTTGGGTGATCTAAGCTTTACTTGAGGTGAAGAAGGGCTTTCTTGCTGGAGGATGATGTTGGGTCAGAACAATTGGTTGTAATCCTCTTGCTATTCTTGATATTAATAAAGCTATTCAAGTTTTCCTCCACATTCTTGTATGTTTGATTGTATATGCATTTATGTGGTCAATACATATCTGGTCCTGTGTTGTTTATGAATATAGATCTCTGTTCTTCGATAGTATTATGCTATTTTGATCCCACAGGTTCTCTTTGAAGCTGGGTAGAAGAAGAAGAAGTGACAAAGATCTATCAGGAAGGAGAGGAATTGGGCAAGGAACCAAGCTCAAGACTAAGGTTGGTGTCCTTTGTTCCACTCTTATCTATTTTTCATAAAGGAAAGCGAAAGTAGTTTTAACTTGTTTGTTTCTAAGATAGCTACCAATCTTAGTGGGAATAGCAGCTCCGAGTGGACTTTCCCGATAACAAAATGGCAACTCCGCTGGGGAGCGAATAGATTGTTTGTTAGTCTATTTTTGTTTGTTTTATAAACTTACAGACGGAGCTTGAAGTCAAGCCAACTAGCCTTCGAACTGCATTTGCTATGAAAGTGAAAAGTAGATCAACGCTGCTTCAGTCTATCTCTGGGTTTTGTTTATAAATTGAACAATCAATCTGCAAACACTCTAATTTCCCTAAGTGGTGGCTCTAGTAACCTCCTTAGATCAATCCCTATGATTTATATTTACTGAACATCACTTACTCGGCCTAAATCCCTGAACTGAACTGCAAATTGTGAGCAAAGACTAGATAAAAGTCTCGCACTTGTACCATCGCACCCTCCCTTCAAGGCAGTTTGTATGCATTGCACTTCCCATGTGCAGTAGGTGAGATGCATACTGGATTCCCTGTGTGATAGGTGCGATGGTCAGGGAAGGTTAATTTTACCTTCAGACTTTGGTTTTTCTTCACTCTTTTCAGTTCTATTCAGGAGTTTTGCTGTCTGTGGTTAATATATCTCTGTGGAAACCACCTTCTCTTCCATCAATCCGCCTCTATTGTGCAAAGAACTGTAATTTTTTTTATGTATTGTACGCCATTTTCAGTTCTCTTTTACAAAGAAGTAGAGTAATTGAACTGTCATTTCTTAATCTGAAAGTGTCGTAAGTGTCGTTTTCAGTCATAGAAGAGAATCCCATTGTTCTTGATAGTCGATTTTACTGTTACTCTTGTATGTGATTTGAATTAGTAGTTTTTTCAAGTGTCGAAAATAGTTTTCATTTCGAAATCGCAAAGTGTCACCCTTACCCTCACTTCATTTTGAAAAGAAATTTGTTAAGTATTGTCGCTTTGAAAATAATTCAGATTTGCAGTTAGCGTTCTTCTTGTCATTCATACATTAAGAAGGCTGAAAACAAATACATGCATGTGCATTTGCATTTAGACTACTTGGTTTGATTTAGGACAGTGCATTTAGTGTGTGCTCCGTGCTCTTTGTTGAAAGACCCTCAGTTATCTTTCCTTAGTAGCTAGGATTTTCATTGCCAAAAGAAGATTAAGCAGTTGTTTATCATCTTAGAATGCATTTTAGGAATTGTATACACATCACGCGGTGAACCTGAAAGGCAAATTTTTAAACAAGATCAACTATAAAATAAATTTAATGAATCTAAAAATTCTTTGGAACCTAACGCACAACATCTAGAAGTCTAGGCTAGAGACATATTCCGGTGTCGTAAAACCTGGTAACTATTATTTTCATTGTTGGTTGGGTGATTCCTCCACTCTGAGACGACAAGTGCCAATACGGACTTGTGCTCCCACGTACTGTCAAGTATATATTGGGAGACCACAATAGGCTATATCCTTTATCCTTAGGAAGCTGTGTCTGTCGCCCTATCGATCACAATGCATTGAACACAGCATTCAGGAAGATTGACTGCTGTACCGCAAAAAGTATTCTGCAGTTTTGTGATTGGTTTGGTAATCCCCTCTGCCTATATTTCTAGAGAAGTATATTTCGTTCCTTTTCAGACATCTTAAAAGAAAAGGTCCATCTGAGCACTTGTCACTTCAAGCTCATTAAAAATCGAAGGTGACTAGAGTCATCTTTTGTTTTTTCTCGACTATTTAAAATTGAAAAAACAAGTTGTGTCGAAGTGTCTAAAATTTATTTTAATCGGAATAACATCACAAGTTCCCTCGTTGGTCTTTAGGTTGAGAAAAATGGAGTCTACCAACCAAGGATTTCCCCTTGGAGGAAATTCTAGTCCTTTCTCCTCTTGGGGAGATGTTGGTGCACCCCATATGGCCACATTGTCACTTCTAGGGTTGACGAATGGTTTGCCGGTATGGCTCTTCTCTACCTCTGTCGTTTAGAATACTGTAATTCCTGAACAGTCAAGTCAGCAAGATGATACTAGAGTTACCCCCCAGCCTTCTACTTCATCTGTTTCTCCCTCTCCTCCTTCCTCTTTGCTTGATGAAGCTCGTAAAGCTAAAGATCAAGTAACTGAGAAGAAGAAGAAGAAAAAAGAGAAAGAAGAAAAGAAGAAGAAAGAACCAAAAGCGAAAGGGGGTAACCATGCATCGTCTAGCGAAAATCCTCACACCGCACCGTCTAAACCTAAAATTACATGTGTCATTTGCAAAGGAGACCACTATCATCGAGATTGTCCTTGCATCCATCGGATCTTAAGGCACTGGTCTCCTCATTTGCACAATCCGGTGTCATCAACCTCTGATGATCATGTTGAAAGTACACCATCAACCAGTGAAAGCGAAGTATCTGGATAGAAAAGGAATAGAAAATTTCCTTGTAAATTGTGTGAAGGCGATCACGCCATCCACCATTGTCCATTCTGTTAGCGCTTGGAATTCACCTAGGCTGAGATAGACAAACTCTCAAGGCTACATCAAACCATTTCACCTCGTAGCTAGCCCTACGAGGTATGAGAAGGCTCTCTCGGGTCAAAACTCGATGGATTTTGTCAATAGGATGAGTTGACCAATTAGGAACAAGGATTTTAGGCTAGTAAACTGATATGGGGGATTGGTTTAGAGTTTTTGGATTTTTTGGTGGCAATTGGAGGGAGTGCAATTCAGGGTGCGGGGATTGAGCTCAGTTTTTGCAGGTGATTCCTTGGGGCAAGGTAGGAATCTATGCTGATGCCTTTAGTTGAAAGAGATGATCAGGGAGGAAAGGAGAAAAGCTAAAGAGGGCAAACAATGAATTTGAATCCTCTCTAGACGGCGGAAAACATAAAATTTAAACAAAATTGAAAGCTGAGCATGGCATGCATGAATTCAAACTTTATCACTTCTTTTGTTTAAATAGCAGCAAGAGATTAAGAAATGGAACACATAAACACACTTACAATAACAGTAAGAAACACACCATCAACATAATAATCCACAAGAATCCACAATGAAGTCTGCAAAACCCTGGCCTTCCTTTTCCTCAAATTGCAGAAAATACAAGTCAAAAATACAATAGCACTTCTCCCTCTAGAGTCCAACCATGAAAATGAGAAAGAGAAGGCATAATATAGAAGGTCTAACCTCTTCCCCCACCTCTAGGGGTCGAGCTCAGCTTCCTAGGAGCTGTTACAACTAATTCTAAATCAGTCACTAGATAATAGGCCAGCTCAACAACTTGCCTCTAAAAGTTAGGAAGCCTATCCATGCATTAAATATTCACTATTTACATCAAAGAAGCTTCTAGAAGAGATAAAGAAGAGTAAAAGTATCTAATGCCATGAAATTTACTCAAGAATCCATCAATTACATGCCCAAATGGTCAACCCAAGTGAAAACTGTGCTTAGCTGGCCGAACTGGTCAAAAACTGGCAAATTTTGCTTGACTGGTCGCACCTTTTGGCAGCTCTGTTTGAGGGCCTTCCCGGAGTCCAAATCCGGTGTAGGATAGCTCGTTGGAAAGGTCTGGAAGTCTACCTTCCAACCCAACTATAATTTCTGAATTTGGAGTTGATTTGACTCCTCAAAAATTAAATCTCCCAAGACTTCTTTCTACAACTCAAAAAAGGGGCAAAAAGTCAAAATGTGCCTGTATTTTGAGCTTTTGGGTGCCCAAATCTTCACAAAATTTGAAACCCTTCCATAGGAAAGTGTAATTTTGCATAAAAAATCCAACCATGTAGAGTTTTCCCCGTTCCGAGCTATATCGACGACTGGTCTCGTATGAGGTGAGACCACTCGAGTGGCCAAAACCTGTAAAATTCCCAAAAATGCCAAAAATGCCTCAAAATTCTCAAAATCTCTTGGTTTTGCTGCTGGGAGGAAGATAATCAGTACCGTGGTGAGTGAAGGAGGCCTCAGCCAAGATACTAAGCGGGTTGGTCTTCTTCCTTCCTTGGGGAGCCTTGGTCAACCTCCTTTGAAGAATTTTCATCTTCGCCTTGCAAACATGCATTCTTGCCCAATAATGATTTCTCATATTCCTTAGGAAATTTTTGTTCCGATTGGCCTTAGAAAACAGCCCCTCTAAGTGTGTGTTGACTCGGATAAGCATGGATTCTCTCTCTTTGGGCAGCAAGTCACCGAGCCTCCTACGGTTGATGACTCGGTCACTTCGAATTCGCCATAGCTCATCCAATTCTTTCTCATCCTCCAGTTGTTTGTTTCGCTGCTCCAGATATTTGATTACCCATTTTGCCATCAATAATTGTGTCTGCAGTGAATGGATCTTGGCGCTTTGCTCTTGGATAATATCCTTGAGCTCTGTGCTAGGAGAATGAGCGTCGAGATCAATTACCGGAGCACCAGACACTCTCTCCTAAATCATGGGCTGCTTGCCCCTCTCTGCTACCTGTGCTGCTGTCGGCAACGAGGCCCCTTCCACCTGATGTGGAGATAAAAATCGCTGCTCTGATGATGACGACGAGACCCCTTCCACCTGCTGTGGAGAAAATACTCGTCGAGCTGCTGCAAACAAGGTCCTATGACCTCTCCAATATGTACACTGTAGTGGAGAAACAACATGTGTCGGCACAATAATCTCTGCCTGGCGTGATGGACCTCCCTCATGAATGATCTGTGGCTCTGGCTGACCTCTCCCTGGCTCTAGCTGTGACCGTGATGGCGCTGTAAAGACCTCATGAGAAATGAAGTCTGCCCATGAAATACCCTGCTGCCTCAACTGATGGGAAACAACAAGTTGAATGAGACCATGATGGCACAGACTCCTATGCTGCTGGGCTGGGGTCTACCTCTGAAATACGGATGACATCCTATGAATGTCCTGGTAGAAGAAAATCGGGATGTTCATCATCCTCACCCTGGTAAAGTGCATCAACATGCGAATATGACAAGAGGAGACCTGTGAAAATCTTCCCTCGCATGTAAAGTACTGCATGATAAGCTTCATGATCGAAGCATACTCTGCCCGAAGGAATCTGGAAGGAAAGACCCCTGACAAGTGGCTCACAAATGAGGGCCAGACATATGGCTCAAAAAAGATAAAGTCCAGCAATTTGCGCTTGGGCCACACTTCTCCTACATTCGGTATCTCGGTAGCCTCTGAAATCATCTCTGGAGATAGCACAAAATTCACCCCTGCAAGAGTGACCTGCCCATCATGAAGGTGCAAAACAAATAAACGTGCCAACTCGCTATGATGCTGAATGTGAGCAAGCCTTTCACAGAACTGAAAACATGACATGTACCGAAAACCATTCATTGCCAAAGGACAAGCCTGCAATGCTGTCAATGAAGTAGGTTCCTGTCTCCTATGGTGACCACCCTTCTTAGGAAACCTCTGCTGTACCACCACCTCTATAGCTGATGAATGGTCATCACTAGGCTCATAACTCTCGGTGGCTGACATGGTTTTGGAACAAGATGAGCAAGTTGAAAGGTAAATAGAACTGCTGCCTCTACCTGCAAAATGCTGAGAAGTATGCTGCTGGTCGATTTAGCAGTTTGGGAGGGCGATTTGGGCGATTTAGCAAGTTTTTGGCAAACCCAGCTCGACTAGTCACACCTCCAACTCGACTAGTCGCACCTCTCTGACTGGTCGCACCAGTTCAAAAATTGCACTGTCGGAGCAGCTCTGACTAGTCGGACCTGCCCAACTGGTCGCACCTCAAACTCGACTAGTCGCTCCTCCAGAAATGACCAAAATCGCAGCAAAATCGCCTTTCTTTGCTCTCTCTTTGTGTCTTGCAAGTTTGCAAATGCATAATGAGGCCATGAAGAGGGCTTTTTAGTCTTTATAGGGCCACATTGAAAAAAAATTAAAACATCAAACCCACTTTCAAATGTTGCATGTTTTGGCATTTAATTTAACACTGTTTTTTAAGTTTCACTTTGCCTGAAATTGATCTTTTGAGTGTTTTCACTTGGTTCTTTTTGCAGGTTGATTCTCTGATGGACTCTGGCGAGGAAACCAGGGTTGTTGCCGGCATTCTGAAGATTTATGAAAATTTTCCTTATTTTTGCAAATTTCACATGACCTTGGGTTTAAAAACAGAGTTTTTAAATCCAAGGTATAAATGAGCTGTAGCTAATGAAAAATATCAATAGAACATAATTACATACCTCCTTCTGGCTTGCTGGGGACTATTAGACTTTTGACTCATGACCTTGCTGTGATTTTGACCGAAACCCTAGACCTAGACTTGAGATTTCAAGACAAAACTGAAACAAGTGTGACACAAGTTTTTTCAAATGATATGACCTGATTCCAGCAAAGCCAAGAAGGGAACAAGACCAGCTCCTCCATCAGTGTTATGGCATGCTTAACGGGATGCAAAACTGATGCTGATGAGACACCTACATATGCATATGCAAAGAGCTGTTGATCACCGATGGAGGGCTCAAGACCGACACTAACACGATGTAACCAATATTTAACTCCATCAACAACTCATACACATGAAGCTAATCCAACATTACATAAATGGGTTATAAACATATAGTCCTTCCAATATCACACTAAAGTTTAGTTTCACAACAATTGTTAGCAAACCCTACCATCCCATTACTATTCGTCTGACCTTACAACTAGCCTTAATAGTTAGCCAAACTTTGTTGGCTCTTGTTGTCACATTACTGCTAGATTCAATTCAACCAAACTTTGTCTTGCCACATATAATACCACGGAGTTATTTGAGGCTGCAATCAAACCTCAAGGACGTCCTACTACCACAAACTTGTCTTAGGAATGATTATGTTGTCACAAAGATAATCAACTGTAAAAGAATTTCTCATGTAGGGTCCACTACCATCAACAGGGCCTTAGGGGTTATTCTGCCACCACAAATTTTACCTCAATGGTGTGTCGCTGCCAAAACAATTCCTGTAGAAGTAGTTCGCAACCACAATAGGGTCTATTCAAACCTTTGTTGTCATAGAGGAATCCTTCAAGGGTGATTCGCTGTCACAATTAAGCCTTAAAGCTTTTGTTGCCTCAGTTCCAAGCCAGGGAAATTTGTTGCCAATGATTTACCCAAAAATTGATGTGTTGTCACAAGAAGCCACCCTCAAGATGGATCTTTGCCTCAGGTAGAGTAAAAAACCCTCGTTACCTTAGATTCGATCTTAGGAACCCTTTGTTGCTTCAGTCCTAGCCTCAAAAACCTTTGATGCTTCAGTGCTAGCCTTAGAACCCTTTGCTGTCTTAGACCATGCCCTAGAATACTTGCTTTCACAGGTTTTCTAACTCAGAATCCTTGTTGTCACAAGATAGATGAATGTTGCCCCAAAACTTATTCTAAATAGAGCAAAGAGAAAGGATTGGCTAGGGTGGAATCTTTCACCATTGAAATCAATATCATAAAAAGGGTCTTAAAATCCTCCAAGAGCCTCAACTCAAAAATCAGAAAGATATAAATGATTCTCCTCTCTCCTTTCTAGAGATTCCCTTTGGGGTCATCCCTTCTAAATTTTAATTTAAGTGGCTAACAATTTTCCCATCATTTGCCCCAATTTTGGCCTTTATTGCAAATTTTCCTCCATTTACTCCAAATTATCTAATGTTACCCCAATAACATTAAATAATGGGTTCCCCCCTTTACAATTGATCATAGCCTATGGGGTTAGATAGGCTAATTTGTCATTCCTTGGGTGATTAATTACAAGAGGACATTATGCACAAGGCCTGGAAGTTGAAACAAATTATCCAAAAAAGGTCTTCCACTCGTAGCATCCAGCTCCCTTGCTTTGCCAAAAATACGAAAAAAGTTGCAATTTTCCTTTAATAGATGTGAGAGCTTAAAGTGGGTGCTTATGTCTTCAAGATGATAATGTTACCCCACATGGAGCAAGAAAACTCAACGATGACAATTCCCTTCTTGCAAATGAAGTGAACCATGTCAATAGGGGCCGACCTTGATCTTTAGAATATGTTAGCTTCATGCTTTCCAACAACCCTACATCTTGCAACCTCCAACTCATGATAACTTTTACGGTGTTGTTGTCTTGTTACTTTCATTTTTGACATCTCCTAACTCACTTTAGATGATATTATAGTGGTTTTATAAGGCTTTATCTAATCAAACTCTCCTTTAAACTATATGAGAATTCACTAGAAGCAAAAGGGATGAAACCCTAATCTAAGGCTTCAAGATGCTCGAAGATGATCATAAGATACCTTGAGACTCCAAGTGAGATTGAAACCAAGTACACAAATGAATAGGTAAGAGATAGCAGTATCCAAACTCTCTTTAAATTATATGAGAATTCATTGGAAGCAAAAGGGATTAAACCCTAACCTTAGACTTCAATATGCTCTAATAAGATCATAAGATACTTGCGACTCCAAGTGAGAGTGAAACCAAGTACAAATGAATAGGTACGAGAGAGTAATGTCCAACAAAGATGTCAGGTTTCCTTGTGAACCTTAGCTAACCACCCCAAGAAGGCAAGTACAAAGAGAAGAGTATAATGATGATGGTGATCAAAGGACTCTCTCATATATATATATATATATATATAGGAGTGAGGGAGGCCAACAATAATATCCAGGTCCAAGCCCTTATAAACAACCCACATTAAATGCTTTGTAGGACAATTCAATTAAAGTGCCTACTCTAAGAGTACATATGTGATGCTCCAAGGTGATGTGCACAATAAAGGCCCAAAGACGACGTATCTACAAATGGTGTGGTGTGTTTACATGTCTCCATCACAAGCTGACACAGATTCCATTGCTCCTCATAAGCCAAGTACTTGTTTGGGTTCACTCCTTGTAGGACCATTATCATAACTTATTAATCATTGAGCCAACTCCAAGCCTCCATCCAAGAATTGCATTTACTGTAATATCCCAAACGGGAAAATTTGGCATATCCTTAGAATTTAACTCAACAAAAATTACTTCATAAAAATTTCATTCATTTAACAAAAGATTTCCATGTAAAATATAACAAATAGAACGCTGCAATTTAAGAATACGATGAGTAGAAATAATCTCAACTTTATTATAATAGATAAACTTGGGTTTACATGTTGATACAACCAATATAGCTGAGATGAAAACTGGCCTCAAGAAGCTGCTCCAATGTTGCACTGGCCTCCAAAACTAAACTGAAATGCAATTTCTAGCCGTCTTGTGAATTTTGGATGAATTCACGAAGGGAAGAGGTGAGTACTCGCCCACTTTCACTTAATCACCTGAGGGTTTCTATCCTGGGGCTACTGTTGAAGTTGGGAACTCCGGTTTCTCCAAACCTCTCCACAAGAAAGAAGCTCGAATCCAAGATGTCCGCAAATGATCTCCTCCTCCTTTTGATTGTTCTCCAATCTTCTAGAAGTGTCTTATAGAATTTAACTCACAAAAATTACTTTATAAAAAGTTCATTCATTTAACAAAAGATTTCCATGTAAAATATAACAAATAGAAAGTTGCAATTTAAGAATATGATGAGCAGAAATGATCTCAACTTTATTATAATAAATAAATCGAGGTTTACAACCAATATAGCTGAGATGAAAACTGGCCTCAAGAATCTGCTTCATTGCTGCACTGGCCCTCCAAAAATAAATTGAAATGTAACTATTAGGCTCTCTTGTGAATTTTGGATGAATTCACCAACGGGAGAGATGGGTACTTGCCCACTCTTACTGAATCACTTGAGGGTTTCCGTCCTGGGGCTACTGCTAAAGCTATGAACTTCGATTTCTCCAAACCTCTCCACAAGAAAGTAAAGCTCAAATCCAAGGTATCCCCAAATGATCTCCTCCTCTCCTCCTCTTGATAGATCTCCAATCTTTTAGAAGTGTCTTATTTTATTATTTTATTTATTTTCTAGAAGCTCCCTCGAGACTCCATCTTAGTGATTTTTTAATTTTAATTTACTTAAGTCACTTTTAACCTTTTTTATTTTTAATTAATTGACTGACTAATTAGAGTCACTTTCAATTCGGGTTGTTTTTGTCAGTTGCTTTAAGGTTTATGAGAAAAACCATGGGCAACACACGGTTTTCTCTTGTTTTGCTTCCCAATGGTTAGTTTCTTGTGGTGGCCACTGGTTTGGCTTTATTTACCATGGCTGTTGATAGATTTTCACAAGCCAACTTCAATCTGAGTGTACTCGCTTTATTGTGCTTAGTGTTGCCACTGCTTCTTGTATTCTCTTCAATTTCTTGAATTCAATTTCTAGATGTTGCTTGTCCCCGCCGCCTGGAGCGTGAAGGAAATAGTGGTCGTGATTTGTGGCTCGTGGGTGCTCATTGCTACTCATATAGCTTTATTGATTGATTTTGATTTTTTATTATTTTATGTCATATATATATATATGTTGAAAAATATGTATAGTTGAACTTAATGTCGAACCTCATAGGAACCTCATTAGAAAATTTGAATTCAAACCCGAACCGTGTGACATAGACTAGAAGCATGAAGCAAGCAGTAGAAAAGGGGAGAAATCGGAACAAGGAGGACAAGAAATAGAAGAACACAATGAGAGGAGAGCAAGGGAGAAGGAACCGAGAGGTGAACAAAGGAGAAGGCATGACAAGGAGAGGACAATCAAAGGCAAGAAGGTCTCTTGGTAGCCACTTGAAGGGTGTGTTGTGCAAGGAGGGCGCCCCACCTGAACATCATGGGGTCTGCATCCCAACGATAGTAAATCGAATTTCGGTGTCAGAAATAAGCCTTCATCATGCTGCTGAACTGTACATTTGGCATTTACTGCATTAAACTGTCACTTCTCTGCATCCAATTAACAACTGGGTTGTAGGGCATAGCACAATGGCGAAATCATTACCATGAATCTATTCGTAGCACCACAATTTCCCAAAAATCTTATAGTCATATAATTGCTGGGTTAGTTTTACTGTCCAAGAGTTAGGAACCTTGCGGACATGCCTGTGGCTTAGCCACATTCCAACAATCAAAGGCAAGAAGGTCTCTTGGTAGCCACTTGAAGGGTGTGTTTCTGCAAGGAGGGCGTCACACCTGAACATCGTGGGGTCTGCATCATGAGGATAGTAAATAGAATTTCGGTGTCAGAAGTAAGCCTCCACATCGTGCTGCTGAACTGTACATTTGACATTTACTGCATTAAATTGTCACTTCTCTGCATCCAATTAACAACTGGGTTCTAGGGTATAGCACAATGGAAAAGTCATTACCATGACTCTATTCTTAGCACTACAATTTCCCCAAAATCTTATAGTCATATAATTGTTGGGTTAGTCTTACCGTCTAAGAGTTAGGAACCTTGCGGATATGCCTGTGGCTTAGCCACCTTCCAACATGTGTGGTATGGAGACCTGGAGCATTTTCATGCTGAACGCTATACAATAAACTTAACCCTAGTCTCTTAGTGAAGAACAAGCAACTGTCTAGCCTCTAGGAGGGTTTTTGGATTGGCCGTTGGGTGGAAGAAGACCTCCCCTGGAATGCAAACTCACTGTAGTTTTGAATTGACTAAGAACACAGTTGTAGAAGCTATTAGTTCACTACACCTCAAATTACCGCAGAAGGGTGCTAGGCACACAGGGATACATGGCTTCAGAAAACCTTGCTGATGGATTGATGTCCTTGAAGTTTGATGTGTTTGTTGTGCTGCCCGAAATGATTTCTGGCAAAGAAGCCATAATTCGAGAAAGGGGATTGCCATTTCTGTACATTCTTCTGAGTGGCTCTGAAAGTAATCAAGTCATCTACCAAACTAATCAAGCTTGACCTGAGCTGAGGTCAGATGCCATTTGATTCTTAGGTCATGTCCTTACTTGTTCACCATGCCATTCTTGTTGAGGAAACAGAAGTGGAATTACCATATTTGCAGCTAGAAGGATTTTACTCATCTCAAGCTTTATAGTGTATTATCAGGTCTTTTGTCCTTTCTGTAGGGAATCAAATGTGAGATTGAAATTAAGTATTTACCTAATTGTGGCTAGCCTCATTTGCAATTCCTGTACATTCCTTGCGTTCACATTGGCCACATTGGCAATATGCTGAACTCTATTATTTTTGGGTGGTAATTATACCCATTCTTATTTAAATTGAATTATTCATATAGTTTAATAGCAGGTTGTATTAGAGTTTCTTGTGACTTGTCCTGCCCCTTACCAATTGAATTGCCTGTGGGTTGAGGAAGACCTCCTTAGAAATCCTAGAATATGCCTGTAACCTGTATACCTTGAATTTCCTGTGGGTGGAGGAAGACCTCCTTAGAAATCCTAGAATATGCCTGTAAGCTGTATACCCTTAATCCAGAAGGGTGGAGGTGGGGAAAAACCTCTGGAATCCCAAATGCATCTGGAGGTCTGGTCAGTGGGACAGGTTCCTCATGCTAGGGGGTGACAACTGCATTACTGGCAGTTGTCAGCGGATGGGAGGAGAGTTGTGAGCCTGGTCCCATTGCCCTTCCCAGATCACACGGTGTTGAGTAACCTGAGGTCTTGGCTCGCTTAAAAAACTTCAGGATTACATGCTTAGGCATGGTTAAAGGAGTGGATTCAAGACTGACAACACATAGTTTCCCTGGATATTAGCCCGAGGTACTAGAGTCTCAAGGTCTGTATAGTGCCTAGACATATAAGATTAGCTACGTGCCCTGTTTCCTGCAGTGGTTTAACTATCAGGCATTTTAGTGGCTAGTCTGTGCATCATTTTGTAATCCCCGGGAGTCATAACAAGGGATTTACTCCTGTTGTGAGCTGCTTAACACTGCCATATTAAACAGTATCGGGTAATCTTCTCAACGGTTTGGTTGTATGCCATCCCATTGTATGGATAGGTACTGACAGGACAGAACCTTTGTAGGCAACCTTAGTTTGCAGCCTACTGTCTAAAATGGAACCTATCATCCAAAAATACAATACCCTTGCATGACACAACATCACAGTAAATAAATTGATTGCTTTCAGCATGGATGGTACATGTGAGGTCATTGATTCACTGCCCTGTTTTACCACAGAAGCATAAGGTAGCATTACAATATGCAGTTAGCAACGTCATAAGCTATTATTAGACTCATCGGAAGCTAATTCATGTGATGCTACTGGTGATTCTCACTAGGCATCATTGGTTACCCCATGAATTGCAAGTACAGGCTGCATGGATAGTGGTACTCTTATAGGTATTGAAATAAGGCTAAGCACCAGTATGCCACTTAACATCAGTGTGTTATATCCAGCATTATTGGTAAAAGGCATTTGAGTTCTTAATTCAAGCCTAATGAAACAATAATGTGGCTTACGATTGACCATAGTATCTCATGCACAAAGATCACAAGCCTACTATTTTTTCTGCACTTGTCCCTAATTGTTTCATAATTTAACACGCCTTATCAGTGGCTGCATAGCTAGTATGAATAGACTAAATCTAGCATGGATACTGCTAGTCAAACAACCATATTTGGTGCATGTACTAGATAATTTACAGTGAGGTAAATATAGCCATAAGACCCCTGATATAATAAAGGCTTTTTCTATCAATGTGCTCACAAAATGTTTTCTGTGTTGGATTTTTTTTTTTTTTTAAAGGGACTCGTTATGTATATCTAGAATATAATACAATAGGATCTTCATGTCAATTGAGATCAGACCTTTAGATCAAGTAACCATTGAATGTGAGGAAGTCAACCCAATTATTATGATGAAAAGCAGCTGACAAAATTTTCAAGATAATAAACTAAAATGAATATTATTAGTGTTTTGTTTCTTCAGATTGCATTGATTCACTTAGATGGCAGACTTATTGTAATGAAACCAAATCGACCACATTTGCAAAATCAGAAAAATAAATCATTTCTTTCTCTCTTAAATGGCAGATTGTAAACCAATTAGGCAGTATCCATTGTTATTGAATGGATGGGAAATAATTGCCTCGATATAATACAATAGGATCTTCATGTCAATTGAGATCAGACCTTTAGATCAAGTAACCATTGAATGTGAGGAAGTCAATCCAATTATTATGATGAAAACCAGCTGACAAAATTTGCAAGATAATTAACTAAAATGAATATTATTAGTGTTTTGTTTCTTCAGATTGCATTGATTCACTTAGATGGCAGACTTATTGTAATGAAATCAAATCGACCACATTTGCAAAATCAGAAAAATAAATCATTTCCTTCTCTCTTAAATGGCAGATTCTAAACCAATTAGGCAGTATTCATTGTTATTGAATGGATGGGAAATAATTACATCTAGGCATTAATCTCAATCCATTTAAAATTTCTTCCCTTGATAGTGTACTGTCTGTAATCTCTTATTCTGGTTGATGAGTGGTAACAAGCTCAAGGCCGATATATCACAAAATTATTACCTCGTTACATCAACCATTTGCTGTGTGTGCTCAAAATCTTTGCCAGCGATGTCTTTTTTTTACCCATTTAACATTGGTGTATATTTTCTAGAATATACACTTCAAGATGGCGTTAAGATAGTGTTGTGTGTTAAATGCATTACTCATACAACATGGTGTCAACTGTCAAGGTATATAATTAAGTGCTGTGTGTTGAATGTATTATTCATTTAAAATAAAATAAAATAAAATTAGGGGTTGTTACAGATTCCATGGAAATCACATTATAGTGATGAGTTGTTCTAAGATGAGTATGAGGTCTGGAAATACAACCCTATAAAGAGACCAGCAAAAGTCTGCCAAAGTCAGAAGTTTGATGCTTGGATGTAAGATATATTCTATCAATTTTCTTACAATCTCGTTTTGGATCAATGGTTTTCTTTGGCAACATTCTTATAGACCTCAGCTAGAAGAAATGACTACTTAAATGCTTGGTTGAACAGTCTTGTATCAAAGTTGTGATCCACTCCTTAGTCAGATCACAGGAATGTATCAAAGGATAGTTATGATGACTTTTGAAGGAGCCATGTCACCTACAATTTCAGTGATGAAACTCACAATATGATCTTCAATCATACAAAAATATTGATACGCCTTCTGATCTAGGAAATTCATCTTGATATTTCAAATGACAACATCATAATTTGGGCTATGGCTCAAAGCAAGATAAGGTCAATGCTGAAAGTTGAAGTGTGAGATAACAAACCTGTGTTTTTCCTTGAAAATATTGCATTGTGTACAGAAGCAGGATGTTGAAAAGCTTAATGCTGAAAGTTGAAGCGTGAGATAAGAAACCTGTGTTTTTCCTTGAAAATATTGCATTGTGTTCAGAAGCAGGATGTCTCACCTGTGTTTTTCCTTGAAAATATTGCGTTGTGTTCAGAAGCAGGATGTCGAAAAGCTCATGAAAGTATCGACGCCATTTGTTGTCATGAATATTACCTTGCTAAGTAAAGGACCTGGAAGATGCAGTGCATTTGGCTATTGCTGGTGCCAAGGACATTTGAAGGATGGGACCTATTTTTGTTCAATCTTGAAAGTTAGAATTCGAAATAAGGAAAAAGATCACTGCCAAAGCACATTGTGATGGAGCAAGTTCACCTTTTGACATAACAAACTTATAATGAAGAAAAAGGCCGAGTCCTCTTTTAAGTTTAGAGAAAAAAGTACTCTCAAGAAAGATGAGTCATTTGCAAAACTGAATTATTACTGAGGGATGAGCTACTAGGATTGAAAAGGTCAAAATCAATGTTCAGCTGAAAATAGAGTTGCAGGAATATCCTTACTAGTACTGCTGAAGCAGTAACCAAGTATGTTATGGGTCTATCATATTTATCTCTTGACGAAGACATCTCATTGGAAGATCCAGGATCTTGACTCATTCACTCAGTTTGATATCAAGATGGAATATCCTTTGATTGTTTTCCGAGGCCTTGGGACTCTATGATTTTTTTGGACATTTGGTTATGAAAAGGAAAATTGGCACATTACAAAGTCTGATTGGACTTGCAAGGGGTGTAAAATCTAACTAGGATTTATCCTAGAAGTCTTGAATGTAAAAATCCTAGGGTTTGTAGATAAAACCCTAGATCTAGATTAACATTTTCACTGAAAGAAGAAACCTAGTCTATGCAAGGAAGGAATGGCAGCATGTTGATGATGATGTTGATGATGAGGACAAGGATGATAAAATTGCAAGATGGATGCAAGAAGGCTATGATCAAGAGGGAGCTAACATTTCCTATTATCCTCAAAAGATAGATAACTTATATCTCTCTTCCTTGATTATTGTTGTTAGCTAGCCTCTTGTCTTTGTTTCTCTTTGTTGGGTTATAATCGTTCTTTCGTGACCTCCTAGTGAGGATTGCAAGGACATAGCGAAGGTTGCCAAGACTCTAGCAGCAGATGGAAGAAGTGGAAGAACAAAGTAAAGCTTGTGACAAGAGGATATTCCCAGAATTGGTGATGTGTTGAAACTTGAGAGATATTATACTAGATGTGATTTGAGCTTAGAGGGAGGAGGTAGAGCGACAAATATGAAGTATACCTTGATTGTGTCAAAGGGAAGTTAGTGGAGATTTCCAAATAGATCTACACGATCTAGCATGTAGCAGATGGCAATGTTACTACAAAATCTAGTAGGCTTTGGAGAGGGACACCCTACAAGACTAAAAGCTAGACTAGGTGCTAACAATGGGGTGCAGGCCTAATGTCACCTCTGCCAAAACCCTGCTCTATATGAACTTTCATTGATGGGAGGAGTCCTAGTACGAGGGAGATCACTTAAAATGGATATGATAGGTATAAGGTACAAGGTGATCAAGCTACGACTCATTCAAAAGAGAGACTCAATAATGTTTTAGAGCTTCAAGGAAGCAAAACACTCTCTAAGAAAAGTCTTAGAAATCAAGGTTCAAGACCTAGGGTTTTGAGGTTTTTCAATGGTGATAGGTATTCACAAGGTCAAGAACAAAGAGAAAGGGTTCCTTGCAAAGATAATAAGTTATTCCAAGGCTTTGAAACCCTTAAGAAAGTCCTCAAGTTGAGGGAGAAGAAACTAGGGTTTCCTTCCTAGGGAAAATTTGAGTGGATACCCCACCAAAATGATAGGTCATGTATCTAAGACCCACCTCTTGATGTTTAGGTTCTCAACCCACCAAAAAGCCTCCTCACTAAAATTTTGTTCCAAGCCCTAGTTTTTTTCTCTAGCCTCATAAGGACCAAATCTAAGGAGATAAATTTATGGAGAAAATCAGGGAAAATTTTAGGGGCTAATATTCGTAGGTGGGCTAATAATCCATGCTTTTTCCAATAAAAAGATTCGTTAATTTCCATTTTTATAAAAATTAATTCACCCAAATTTTATAGTATAAAATTATTTTACCTTAAAAATCACTAATATTATATATTGTCTAATATAAAATAATTATAAATATAAACATTTTTACAAAATTATCATCAAATATATTAAAATTTGGATATTAGAGACTAGTAAGATTCGCCAAGATTGCTACACTTTAAGATAAACTTTCATCCTTAAAATTTTTCAAAGACTTGGACTAGTGCCTTGTCCTTTAGGCATATGGAGTCAAAGACTTGGACTAGTGCCTTGTCCTTTAGGCATATGGAGTCAAGGATGTGATAGATAAGCCAAATTTGTTGCTAAGGAGGTTGGAATTTCATGCCCTAGGTATCAAAATTCTAGCATTTACCCACTCAATAATAAATGGAGTTTGATGGAGAGTTATAAGAATTCCCCCACTAAGAACATTCATTACATGTTATACAATGAGTAAAATATGCAATTCTCAACTAATTAGTCTTTAAAATTTATTTTCAAGAAATTAGGGTAAAATCAAGCATAATCTAGAAGCAACAATTCCATACATTAGACAAATTCAAAATGATAATCTTCAACAGTAGGCACTTACAAGATAACATGCAGTATAACCATCCATTCACCAAACGAATAGCTCCAAAGACAATTCAAAATAGCTTCCAAATATCAAAATGCATTCCAAGAACCTCTAATAGCCAAGAACGAACAATTGCGATTTCTCTTATCAGGTCCAAATTCTCTAAGTGGTGATGATGAGAGAGTGAAATGACCTCTCTCTTATCTATACATGTCTAATGATCTCTATTTTCGCCTAGGAGCCCCTCCAATTGTAAAATAATGGGCTTGATACTAGGCGAGGTTACAAGGCAACCTCATAGCCAATACAAAACATGAAAATTAACCCACAAAAGCGTTGAGAAATCTATAGGGCAATGGATAAAATGATTTCTCTTTAGCTTGATAACCACTTGTTATATCTTTTTACTTTTTCTTACTTATTAGCTTCTTCTTGTATTATTTTGTTATTCTTATCATCAAACAGCTACCAAAAACAAGAAGATCAACAATACACAAGAACAAAGGATATAGGCTGCAAGCTAGGGCCAAACCTCTCCACTTGAGAGGAAAACCCACAAATCTCTTCTCTTTTTATAGATTCTACAATTGACTAATTTCAAAAGCTCTAGACTAAGACCAATACCTCTCCTAGACCAAGTCCAACCTTCTTGATGATGTGTTTCCTTGATCTAAGTCAAACCCAGTGAAATCTCTTCCAGTAGCACAACATTGACCCAGCAATAGATTTTTGGCCTCTATTGCAAGTCTGAGATTTTCAGCCCTCCCAACAACATCTGCTTCCACACATGTGAGACTATTTCGGGCCTCCAAGATTTCTTGAGACCTTCACTTGACTTTTTCCTTCTTCTAGTGTTTGAGGATGACCTAATGAGCCTTCAACCTTCTTTCTATACTTTCTCCAAGTTCGATCCTACAACAACATAACCCTAACTCATCACTTGAAACCCTAGTCTCCTTCCTTCGCACATGTGAAGAGAGAGAGAGAGGGAAATTACCCAAGCACTTGATCTTCATCCTTCTTCTTCCTTCGCTAGCCTCTTTCTTCTTCTCCTTTGCTTGCTTGATGAGAGAATAAATTGTCTCTAGGAAGTCGAGTTCCCTCCTATATATAGGCTTCCAAGGTGGACGAAATACCTCAATTTAGCTGGCAGGCCGACTTGGTCTTGGAGGCTATTTTGACACCTCTAACTACAAAAATAATTCTTTTTACAAGTTACAATGCGCCTGATGGGGTCTTCAACATATAACAATGACTCTTTTGACTTCTAGACCTAGGGAAAACCCTGGAAGCACTCAATGGTTGCTTGACCTCAAAAATAAAATACCTTGAGCATGAAACCCATGCTTCAAAAATAACAATAATATTTTTTCTGTCGTTTTACAATATACAAGAATTAAAAGTACATTTCATATTTATGAAGATTGAACCTAGTTACACATTTTTCAACACTCCCTCTCAACTAGGGAGGTATTCATAAATGGTACATGGACATTCTCAATCTAAAGATATCTCATAAGAAGAGTCGGATTGGTAACCCATCTGTTTAGCATCATATCATTTAGCATTGTCACAATACAAGGCTGATCCAGGTGGATATTGGTGGCTACCCGCCTATTCCACCGAGACCTCCAGTTGGTTTTCATCAGTTTCCTTGATTATAGCACAATTTACTATTTTTAGCATTTTTTAGGGTCCTCAACTTTCGGAGCTGTTTTGATCCTCTAAACGACATTTTTTTGAGGTTCATAGCAAACCTGTAGCCATGGGCATTGGCCTGTCACAAATTCTGTAGTACTCGAATAGATCTTTTTGACGAGGTGTCGTATGCACCATACATAGATCATATGACCAGGACCTCGGGAAGTTGGGCATCTATGACCAAGTTACAACCTTGGGAAGTTGGCTGCCCAACTAACCCCAACGGGGCTGACAAAATCTTGGCGTTCCATCTCCTAGGGTTAGGTTTTTGGTTGTTTAGGGTTTGCCCTTGTTGTTCAATAATAAAAAGGCCCTTGAACCTCATTGTAATATAGTTCAGAGGCATGTAGTTGCCACATCTCTTCTCAGAGATAAGAAACCATCATCCGAGCTAGTTTATTTCCATTTTTCTTGTAAGCATCTTTAAGTTCCTTGATATTAATGAAATGAAGATTTATTTTTGTTGCATCTCTGTGTTTATGTTTATGTCTATATTCTGATGCTTTCCTACATAAGTCCAGATCAATGGTATTAGAGTGGTTTGCTCCTTCTATGTTTTTCTTTTTATTTCCCTAACGAGGTCAAGGTATAAGGAGTTAGGGCTCAAACTGGTTGAACCTTTGCAAGACCAACCTCACAAACCCTGACAACCTCACATGGCAGAAGAAAAGAAAGACGAGGGAGTAGGAGATCCTTTCAAAATATTGCTCGAGGAAGCCCTCAAGCGACAAAGGAACACGATGATGGATAACTTTGCCTAGATCCTTTGACCACCCATAGGCGACACATCTTCATCCAACAACCATGCTGGAGGTGCCACTCGCTTTAAGGTACAAGTAAACTTTGACATTCCCATATTTGAAGGCTAGATAGATGTAGATGTCGTAGATAG
This sequence comes from Pinus taeda, assembly GCA_000404065.3. NCBI lineage: Eukaryota > Viridiplantae > Streptophyta > Pinopsida > Pinales > Pinaceae > Pinus > Pinus taeda. Next base: position 217,198 of record APFE030165365.1, read on the forward strand.
ACGGTTAAATATGTTGGAAGGATATTTTAAGGTTCATGGCTTTTCCAATTGGGAAAAGATTACTTTTGCACTCCTCAAAGCTGCCCCCCATGTTGAGGACTGGTGGGAAACCTACTGTGAATAGAAGGACGAGAGGGAACCCTCACTATTTTTCAGCCGCACCCAGTTGGAATTCTTTCTGAGACACCATCAAGGAACAATATTACCCTATCGGGAGCTACGAAGATAAATACATAAAGTGGACCATGCTACAACGGGCAAGGGATCAAGACGTGTCGGAGTTCACAAATATTTTTAATAGCCTTCGCACGAAGTTGGGTATCAAGGATTCTGAGTGACATTCGGTACTCAAGTACCGCGGTTGTCTACACAAGTACATCCAAAATGATATGGAGTTCCTGGACATCTCGTTTGGCGCCGCCTATAGATATGCTGTCAAGATCAAGCATAAATTTAAACAGAAGAAGTGATACTTTGGATCTGCGAACGCGAAGCAAGGGAAAGGTGCCCCCAAACCGTAGAACAAAGTAGAAAGCCAAGGCAAGGTGACCCAGGACAACTTGCCAAAGCTACAAGCAAAGAACAACACCGCAAAGACATAGGACACATGGAAATGGTGTGAATTCCATAAGAGCTCCACTCACAACACAAGTAAGTGTCGAGCCAAGCAGTCACTGGTGGCCGAGGTGAAGGCTTTCGAATCAGATTCATGTTCCGACTCTGAGTTAGAACCCGACAAGGGGAATGACAAAGGGAAGCAGATTATTGATGCAGAGCCTAGTGTCACCGTTGCCACCACCAAGATCCAGAAGGTTGAGCTCGAAGATCCAGAGGAGGGGGAACGCCTCTTCCACTCGCAGATGTTGGGGAAGGGTTCGTTGCAGTTCATTGTCAACAACGAAAGCGAAAAGAACCTCATTTTAGCAGAGGTCATGAAGCGGTTGGGCCTACCGACCACACCACACCTGCAGTCGTACACCATTGGGTGGCTTCACCAAGGATGAAATCTCCGTGTCAGCCAACAATGTTGCCTTTCCTACAACGTCAAGCCCTTCACAAATGAGGTAATATGTGATGTTGCTCCTCTTGAAGTTTGTGATGTATTATTAGGCCATCCATACTTTTGGAAGCGTCATGTTGTGTATGAGTCTAGGCCTCACACTCATATTATTTCTTTGGGCAATAAGTTATACAAGATACCAGAGGTAACATCGCCTACCACCATCTCTTTGATCTCTACGAAGCAATGCAGTAAGATCATTTCCCAGAATGGGTAATTTGTCTTTATGATTTTCCCTCAGGGAAAGAAGACGACTGTGGCCACATCCACAACCTCCAGACAGGGCTCCTCCACACAACAACAGTAGATGGACAAGGTTGTAGAGGAGTACAGGGACATCTTCACCTCACCCACAGGGGTACCCTGCACTGTCAGGTCAAGAACTCCATCGATCTGACCCCGGGCTTGTCGCTACCCAATGAACCGATCTACCGACACTGTATTCTGGAGAACGATGAAATTAAGAGGCAGATTCAGGAGGTGTTGCAGAAAGGGCACATCAAGCCAAGTTCACCACCCTGTGGGAGCCCGATCGTGTTTGTACAGAAGAAAGATGACACCTGGAGACTTTGAATTGACTATCGAGCGCTGAATAAGATCACTGTCCAGAATAGGTATCCAATCCCATGAATTGATGACCTTTTAGACCAACTCAAGGGGCCAAATATTTCAACAAGATTGATTTGAAGTTTTATTATCACTAGGTGCCAATTAAACCGTCCGATGTGTGGAAGGCTGCCTTCAAATCCAAGGAGGGCCTTTTCGAATGGCTGGTCATGCCTTTTGGGTTGACGAATGCCCCTGCAACCTTCATGAGGCTAATGACGACATTTTGCGACCCTTCACCAACTCATTTGTGGTAGTGTATTTGGACACTTCGGAGTAGAAAAAACAATGGCAGTGTTGCATAAGTATTTTTATTGGCCGAACCTTCGACAGGATGTTAGGAAGTACATCAGATCCTGCACTTCTTGTCCCATTGCCAAACTGTCAAGAAGCAAGGCCTATATACTCCTCTCCCTACTCCTAGTCGGCCTTGGGAATCCATCTCCATGGATTACATGTTGGGCCTTCCTTCTACTAAGTATGGAAATGACTGCGTTTTTGTGGTCATCAACATATTCCCTAAGATGGACATTTTGGCGGCCTACAAGAAGAGTATCACAGTAGAAGCCACTGCCAAACTCTTCTTTGAACGAGTATGGGTACACTTTGGGATCCCACAGTCCATTATCTCAGATCAGGACAGCCGGTTCCTAGGTGCATTCTGGTTAAGCCTTTGGTTGTTGTTGGATACCAAGCTCACTAAGTCCACGACTTTCGACCCCCAAACTGATGGCCAAAAAGAGGTCGCCAACAGAATGATCATGCACATCTTGCGCATGTACAACTCTAAGCAACCACACACATGGGATGAGAGCCTTCCCTATGTCCAGCACAGCTACAATAGAGCTCTCCACAGCTCAACTGACCACAACCCCTTTTAGGTGGGATTGGGATTCCAACTGCTATGTCCCATTGATGTTACCATACCATTTGCAGCTACTTAGGGAGATTCGGCTCATGTCTAGTCTGAAGTTGACAGGGCTAACAACTTCATTGAGCGCATTCAACACATTCGCTAGTAGGTCCATGACATATTGGACCTAGAAAATGCTAAGTATAAACAACGTCATGATCAACATCGAGTACCACACAAGTTTCAAGTGGGCGACAAAGTTTGGTTACATTTGCAAAAAGAGCACCTCATTGGCCCCACCACAAGATTAGCCTGCTCTGATATGGGACTTACACCATCACTAAGGCTGTAGGGGATAATGCTTTCTAGCTCAACATTCCAATGTTCCTTGGCTTGCACCCAATATTCAATGTGGACCCATTACGACCATACTTTCCCCCATTGTTGGACACATGAGACATTACTGAGGAGCAAACACCAACAGAGATCAACCCAAGCTGCATTGAACAGACTACAACTGATAGGATCATGGACACGCAAGTCAAGAAAACTCACCAGCAAAGGATCTGACTATATCGAGTTGTAAAGCAAGCCAATTCCTTCATCAGGGCAAGTGGCTCATCAAGGACCAGGTTCAACAGAAATTTCCTCACCTCATGGAGGCTCTGCATGCAATGGGGACCATTGCTTCGTAAGGGGGGAGGACTGATCCAGGCGGATATTAGTGGCCACCCACCTATTCCACCTAGATCTCAAGTCAGTTTCATCAGTTTCCTTGATTATAGCAGTTTTCCGGGTCCTGAACTTCCGGAGCTGTTTTGACCCCCTAAACAACGTTTTTTGAGGTCCACAACATGCCTATAGTCATAGGAAGGGCCTATCGCAAATCTTGTATCACTCGGATAGATCTTTCTAACGAGGTATCGTACACGCCAAACAAAGATCATATGACCAAGTTACGGCCCCGAGAAGTTGGTTTCCGAACTAACCCCAACGGGGCCCATAAACTCTTGGCGTTCCATCTCCCAGGGTTATGTTTGGTTGTTTAGGGTTTCCCATTGTTATTCAATAATAAAAAGGCTCTTGAGCTTCATTGTAATACAGTTCAGAGGCATGTAGCCGCGACATCTCTTCCTAGAGATAAGCTACCATCACCCCAGCTAATTTATTTCCATTATGCTTGTAAGCATCTTTCAGTTCTTTGATATTAATGAAATGAAGATTTATTTCTGCTGCATCTCTCTGTTTATGTTTATATATGTATTTTGTTGTGTTCTTGCACAAGTCCAAATCAAAGGCCTTGACCAACAACTCTATCTCTCCACAAGATCAGAGCACAATGCTGGCGAGACCAATGACTTATAGACACTATCATCATTCTCTCAAGGCACATACCCCGCCCAGGTGTTCACAGGGTATGTCCTTCCAGGACTATTCTTATCTTGGATTTCCAGTCCTCAAAGAATATCGGTCCTCTATGACTACTCTTATCTTGGATGCCCTACCTCATCCTCAATGAGTATCAGATACCAGATGCTTACCCAATCCTCCGTTCTTTCTTCCCAAAGTGAAGACAAGAAAGATGTGTCTATCTTTCCCTCTCAACCAGGGAGGATATGTCAACCAGTCCAAGATTGTCTCTCAAATACGCAAGCTTCTTGTTAGGAAGAAATCTTGTCAGGATGTTAGCTACCTAGTTGTCAGTGGAGATATACTGTAGCTGCAACACTCCATCCTACACCAACTTTCGAATGTAGTGATACTTGTTATTTATGTGCTTTGTCTTTCCATTAAATACTGGGTTTTCAGACAACCTTATACAGCTGGTGTTGTCACGATGTATCATTGTAGGGCCCATTGGTCCTTCAAACAAATTGGACAACAACTTCTTCAACCAGACAACTTCTATGCTTACTTCACAGGCTGCAATATATTCAGCCTCAACACTACTCAAAGCAACCGATTCTTGCTTTTTGCTCATGCAAGAGACCATGAAGTATCCCAAACTAAAACATCCTCCAGTAGTGCTTCTTCCATCCTGCTCACTCTCTTCCTAGTTGGAATTTGTATATCCAATCAAGTGGACATCATTCCTCTTGTCATTATTTAGGCAGTAATGGATTATTCCTTGCAGATATCTCAGTATATGATTGGTTGCGATCCAATGATCATGCTTGGACTCTACCTGGAACTGAATGAGAACATTCACTGCAAAACATATGTCTGGTCGAGTATTCCACAGGTACATCGGTGATCCAATCAATTGTCTATGCTTGGTCAGATCCACAGGGCTTGACTCGAAAATTCTTGGCCTCTTCAAGTTTGTGATCATGGAAGTAGTCATAGGTTGCAATCCATCATGTCAAACCTCTTCAACATCTTGATCACCTACTTTCCTTGACCTAGATAAATCTCATCAGGTCCCTGCCAAACTTCGAGTCCCAAATAATAGTGCATCAACCCTAAATCCTTCATGTTGAATTTTGCTGCTAGTTGCTTCTTGCACTCTTGGACACGACCTTCCACACCTGTCATGAAAAGATCATCCACATATAGAACAATGATTATAGGCTCATCCTTCACAACCTTGATGCATAGATTTAGATCAACAGATCTCTTTGAGAAGCCCAATCTTTGTATGTATGCATCCATCCTTGCATACTATGCCCATGGTGCTTGCTTGAGGCCACACAATGCCTTCTTCAACCTGAAAACATGTCTCTCTATCTTTGACTTCAAATTCCAAGGGTTGCTCTATATAGACTTCTTCATCAATAGTGCCATTCAGGAAAGCAGTTTTGACATCCATTTGATGGGTGTTCCATCCCATCGATGTTGTTAAAGAGACTAATGAACGTATAGTTGTATACCTTGCTGTAGGTGCAAATGTCTCTTCATAGTCGATGCCTTTCTGTTGAGAGAAGCCCCTAGCCACAAATCTTGCCCTATACTTGTTAATACTTCCATCTGCTGCATTTTTAATCTTATCGAGCCACTTGGAAGTTACCACAAATTTGTCTTTGGGTCTAGGTACGATCTACCAAACTCCATTTTTCATTGTGGATTGATATTCTTCATTCATGGCTCTTTCCATTCCTGATGTTTGACAACCTCTTCAAAGGTGGATGGTTCAAATTCTATTAACTTCGTCATGTAGGTTGCATACCCTAAATATCTTTTGGGCTTATTACTTTCCATGAATGTGCCTTTGGTTGCTCCATGTCCCTCTGCATCTAAAAGAGTAGATTTCAACCATACTTTTAAAAAACCAGAACCGGTGACCGCACTGGTCCACCTAATAAACTGGGTTTCAAACCAGAGCCGGTCAAATTGGGACTGGTCAAATCTCAATGAACTAGTTTAAAAACAAATACATGAAATAATCAATTTTTAATGAAAAAAATTATTTTTAAGATTTTAAACCATGATTCCAAACCAATAGAGACAAAATATGCAAATTTTGCTCATCTATATACGATGTAAAGGTGAATATCTCAAAATGGCACCAAGCGCAATACATATCATCGACAAAATACATAAGCAATGAGGCTCTAAATGGCCTATAAAGTCCAAAAATAATGCTGCAAGCTATGGGGCAATTGGCCTACTACAAGACTACAAGTCTACTGGTGCATATCAGTGATCAACATGATCATTCCTCATCATGATCAAATTCATCACCACTACTAGACACAAGATCATCAACATGAGCTACATAAACATCATCTGGATCAGAGTCTGAGGAGCTACATGACATGAAATAGAAAGTATATTCTTTTGCAAACCTGGAACAAATAGGATGTTGTTGAGATGAATGGTTCCTCCATTCTCTAGCTCTAGTGAGGTTGATCCAATTCCTCTTATAGGATAGCTCTTCTTGTCACCAAGCTCAGCGGAGTAAGAAAATTTTCCTCTTGATAAGGTCTTTAGTTGCTTGTGCTCTCCAACCATATGCCTTGATGCTCCACTGTCGATTATCCAAATGTTCTGATCTTCAAATGTGCCAGTAAGAGATGAGAATGGTCCTTCGTCCTTTGTAGATGTCTTGGTCATATCATTCTTGAAAAATAGGAGATTCCACAATGCCTTGATGCCCTTCTTGAGATGACTTGCTACCATTGAACACTTCTTTAGAAACTTCTTCAAGGGAGTAGTGATCTTCATCATGCCCTTAGCCAACCTTAGCTCTGATACCATGTTGAGAAATCTATAGGGAAATTGATAGAATGATTTTTCTTTAGCTTCTTCTTGTTATTATTATGTTATTATTATCATCAAACAACTACCAAAAACAAAAACAAGAAGATCAACATTACACAAGAAAACAGGGTATAGGCTACAAAGCAGGGCTAAAACCTCTCCACTTGAGAGGAAAACCCACAAATCTCTTCTCTTCTTATAGATTCTTCAATTGACGAATTCCAAGACCAAGTCCAACCTTCTTGATGATGTGGTTCCTTTATCTAAGTCAAACTGAGTCAAATCTCTTCTAGTAGTACAACTTCGACCCCCAACAACAAATTTTTGGCCTCTACATAAGGTCTAAAATTTTCAGCCCTCCCAGCAACATTTGCTTCCAGACGTGTGAGCTTATTTCGGGCTTCCAAGTCTTCTTGAGACCTTTGCTTGACCTTTTCCTTCTTCTAGGGCTTAAGGATGACCTAATGAGCTTTCCTTCAACCTTTTTTCTATGCTTTCTCCAAGTTTGATCCTGCAACATCAAAACCCTAACCTAGTAGCAGAAACCCTAGTCTCCTTTGTTCGCACGTGTGAAGAGAGAGAGAAATTACCCAAGCGGTAGATCTTCGTCCTTCTTCTTCCTTCGCTAGCCTCTTTCTTCTTGTTCTTCGCTTGCTTGATGAGAGAATGAATTGTGTCTCTAGGAGTTCGAGTTCCCTCCTATATACAGGCTTCCAAGGTGGACGAAATACCTCAAATTAGGTCGACTTCTGAGTTGGTAGGCTGACTTGGTCTTGGAGGGTATTTTGACACATTTAAATATACAAATAATTCTTTTTACAAGTTACAATGTGCTCAATGGGTCTTCAACACATGACAATGACTCTTTTGACTTCTTGTCCTAGGACAAACCCTAGAAGCACTCAATGGGTGCTTGATCAAATCTTGAACACGAAACCCATGTTTCAAAAATAAAAATAATTTTTTTTCTTTCATTTTACAATATACGAGAATCAAAAGTACATTTCATATTTATGAGCACTGAACCTAGTTACACATTTTTCAACAAAAAGAGGCCGAAATGTTGATGTCATGCATGTGTAGGCCCTTTTAGGGTATGCGTTGGGATCCTTTGGTGTTAAGTCGAGTGTAGAGGGCTCCAAAAATCTAGATCTAGTGTTGGCCCTAAATCTTCGTGTAAATCATCCTTTGGACCCCAGTTTTGTGTAGGCACAAAATGGGTCTCATGGGTCTCCTGGTGATAGAATAGGCTGGTTTTGCTCCAATGTTGAGGGCTTAGAGGATGGTGCTAGCCTTCCCATGTCTCAAGGGTTGAGAGTCGAGACAAACCTCATTTGGGCCTCAGATCTGCTGCCAAAATCCCATATATATTGCTAAGTCAGCTGGGGGCGTGCTGGTCCAAGTGCATCATCTCATGAATAATGTGGGGCAAAGTGTAGGCTATCGGGGTGATGCAGGTGCCCATGGAATGGAATGATGCTGTCGAAGTGATAGGAATCCCATGGCTCTCAATGCTTCACTTGTAGGGTGTCACAATGCTCCTCTAGTGGACCTGCGCTCCAGTTAAGTTGCCCAACCTATGATGAAAACCACCAAGTGCATCATCCCATGAACAATGTGGGGCAAAGTGAAGGCTATTAGGGTGATGTAGGTGCCCATGGAATGGAATGATGTTGTCCAAGTGATAGGAATCCCATGGCTCTCAATGCTTCACTTGTAGGTGTCACAATGCTCCTCTAGTGGACCTGCACCCTAGTTAAGTTCCCAGCGTATGATGAAAACCACCTGCCAATCACACATAATGTCTAGTGTTGCATCTTCACCATTAGGTACAATTAATCATTAGTGCACCCAATTCACCACTTGCCAATCACACGTAATGTCTAGTGTTGCATCTTCACCATTAGGTACAATTAATCATTAGTGCATCTATGTGAACCAAGCTTGTTAACCAAGGCAAATTGAGACTTCATGCGGGGCTCATCTTCCAAATTTGGGGCTTTGATCACATAATAGTGTTACATCCATAGGTAGGAGTGGCTAATAGACAACTCTATTAGGTGTTCCTAACCACTAAGGGGAAATCATGTCCTTGGTACATCCTTCAATCAATAGGTGGCATATGAGTAATGATGGTAAGGAATGTTGTGGATGAAGGGGTCTCAGGGCCATATACCATGGGATAAGGGGTAACAACAATGAGGAAGCCCACATGTTGGGTGTAGAGATGTGAGGAGGGCAATCGTGGTTGCATGAGTTACCCCAACCTTTGCTTTTCCACCCCTCTTTATTTGTTTTTTTCTTTTTTCTTGATTTTTATTTGTATTATTGCTTGAAGATTTAGGAAATGAGAGCATGTTGTGAATGATGTATAACAATTATTATCCGCCTTAAAGGTGGGGCAGTTCATTTCCCACTAGGGGTTGGGACATGCAAGGGTTCCTTTTTAATGATGTGAAAGGGCAATTTTGGCCCAAGGAACTAGTTGATGGCTATAATGATAAGGGGCAAAGCTCATGCTTGGTTTTTGCCCACATGTTATTATTAATGTCTCAACCATCTTGATTTTCTTTTATTTTTGTTTCTTGCTTGTGGCCATGATATGATTTTAACTTTCTTTTAGCTGCATCAACCTCTGGGGCAACGTTTCTAGGCTCGACTCAGATATGTGGACAAGGGGAGGGGGTGTGCCAATGCTTTTGGACACAAAAGAAAAATAGTGAATAGGGCTCGTAATGTGCGGAAGGAAGTGATAAATATGGAATGGGAAAATGAGACCACACTACCAAAATCAGGGTTTCCAAGTAGTGCCCTTCCTAAAGCCATAAAACCATAGCCAATAGGGAAGATCCCATGGGAACAAAACAATGGTCAAATCCCATCCTTCTTCCAAGTCACCCAATAATCCATGCCAAAATTCCCAAATGAAAAACAAGCATGATCACCCTATTGCACAATGAAAAACATACCTTGTGGGTCGAATTATGCACCTTCTAACATGTGCTCTTGACAAATGGGCAAGGGAACATACAACTGATGCATGCGACGAAGATAAAATGGCATATCACATGCTACAAAGTGGTTGTAAGGTGTTGCTGGCTATCATCTAGAAGAAGATGAATAGGAGAAAAGTTCTTCAAGGCGTACCCACTTTTGGTGGGTAACAGGTAGCATAAAGCAAGATTTGAGAGCTCTCCTAGAAAGACGGAGAGAATCGTGAAGAAACATTTTCTCCAGGTACACTTCTATTAGAAATTATTGTTGCTTATGTTATGGAATTACATCAGATGGATGTAGAGGGCATTTTGAGGAAGAAGTGTACATGGGACCACCTCAAGGCTTTGAGGGTCATGAAAGAATCTCTTGATTGCAAAAAGAAGAATGTACCTCAAACTTGGATTGATGGATCAAGGTTGATCCTATATGTTTTGTTTCTCACGAATGTAGGACTCATGTGTCAGAGGGAGCAGTTATGGTAAAAAAACTCGCTTCCGTAATAGATCAATCAGGGAGCCATGTTTTAGCTTCTGAGGGATTTGACCTCTGAGTTCAAGATGATGGACTGTCATTGAGATTGTCAGACTAGATAGCTGATATGCTAGAAAACGACGGTGGCAGAGGGAGCAACTAGGATTACCAAAACATGATCTCTTTTAGAAAGAGCACACAGTCAGGGTAACCGGGAATTAGTCGATCAACTTATGGTCAAACCAAGATGTGGCTCAGCATATGTTGAAGTACCAACATGGTATAGTTGGTTATGGCACAACTAGATATAGTTTGAGATATGACTCAAACAATGAAGTACCACTGCAGAGATATACAAATTCAAATTGGGCAGAAGTAAAAAAGAGTTCATTAGGATATCACTTCAATTTGTGCTCTGTTATGATTTCTTGGATGAGCAGGAAACGTATATTTGACGCACTTAGTTTTGCAAAGGCAAAGTATATTGTAGTTTGGTTGGCAAGTTTAGTAGTAGTATGGCTTCAGAAACTACTTATAGGATTGTTTGATCAAGTGCAGACGATGACCATAATTATAGGTTAGAGCACAGAGAGATCTATTACCAAGACATGGTACAAAAATAAGCGTTATGGCTCCAGTACTATTCTACAGTGAATCAAATTGCTGACAAAGCCTTCGTCTTGGGATGAAGTCTATATACTTCAAGGACACGCTTGAAGTGATTAATTATGTCTCTCTTAGCAATAAGGAGTGATGAAATTGCAGCATTGAGGATTGTCATTCTCCCTAGGTGAGGTTGACCAAGATTAGGGAAAATGGTCCAGAGTGTTGATGTGATATCATCATGGATAGACACTCTCCCTGTGTCAAGTATGACCAGAATTAGGGAGAATTGTCCAGTAGAGGATAATCTTTCCTCTTGTGTAATTATGTTGACCATAATTACGAAAAATGGTCCCAGAGGCCTAATAGTCACTCAGTTGAGTGGGTGCCTTTCAACATTAGGTTCAATGTACTCTCCAAATAGGTTGAGTGAGTCCATTTAGCATCATGGCCTAGAGTGAGGCTTTTGGATTTGGGACCAGAGTACTCAAATGGATTAAGCATGTCCGTAGGGTTTCACCACAAGTCAAAGAGATTGACCAGGATGATGGCGAGCCAAGACTAGTCAGTATATCATCAATAACCAAAATCATGGTGACTAGTTGATGCTACTGATGTAAAATGTGTTAAGAGTATTGACTAGGATTATGGTGATGGTGCACCATAGGTCAAAGGTACCAATTGGAATTATGGTAACTAATTGATGATGTTGATTTACCATGAGCCAGAGTTGTTGACTAGGATTATGGTAATTGAATGATGTTGATGTTAATGATGAATTGCTATAATCTTTTCTTAGAGAATTCTGTCAAAATGAGAACATATAGATAGTCATTATGAATACCTCCCTAACTAAGAGGGAGTGTTGAATTTTTGTAGTTATCGCTAGTCTTCATAATTAATATTTTAGCTCTTATTTGTAATGATAAATATAAAGCATGTTCTTCATCCTATTCTCGAAAGAGAAATTTTAAGGCATGTTCTTTATGTTCTTTTCAAAACAGAAAAATTGATTTTTTGGCTCCAAAGAAGCCAAGTTGGTCGTCCTCTTTTTTCACGATACTGGAGTCTAGGTTAGAATCTTACAATCACTGACGCTACCAATCCAAGTATCACAACAACCTACTTTGCATAGCAGAATAATATATAACAATAAATCTACTAGTGCACAAAATATATAACTTTTTACAATTTTTACAACAACCCAATGTCATGTCCCTTCTCAAACACATTTGTAATAGGGTGTTGCTACACAATTTTGCACAATTTTGGCTAAGGAAGAGAACCCATCATTTTCAACTTAGGGACTTAGGAGGCAATTTGACTTAATTTGGTTGCTAGTGGAATGTGGGGGCCACCCACATGGGAATTTGAATTGGCCCATTCGAATAGCTTGGAGGGAAAGTTGAGTAGGTGGATGGAGGGGCCCACATGAGGCAAGGGAGGCCCAAGGAGTTATAAGGAGAGAGCAGCTCTCATTTTGGGATTCATTCACACATCTTGCAAACAAAATCATTTGACTGTTCACTCTGCTGTTTAGTTGAGTCAACCCACTGTTTAGCCACGAATCTCTCAAGCGGGAGATTCAACCTCTACTTTGGGGGACCATCCATGCCCGCCCTAGATAGGTAGTTCTACAAGGATTTCAGGAGTTCCAGGGCAGTGACATAGCACCACCAACCAATGCAAAGCAAGGAGTGCGTATTTTTGGGCAGCTAGGAAACACGCAGAGGGAGATTGAGGCAAGTAGAGATTTGATTGCTTGTCCGGGAGTTGGGGAGTTGAGCTAGCAGCATTAGACCAGCGTTCTTGCTAGGTTTTACAACCACCTGAGCCAACATTCCAGCAATTCGAACTGTTCTGGGGGACAGCACAGAGGCCACACAACAGATTTTCGTGGTACTTGGGAGCATCTGAGTTGGGCCAAGAGATCATTCGGGGAGTCAAGTATTGGATAGCATGGGTGAACTTAGCATTTTGGAGAAGTTTTCAAGTGGTTTATAGGCAGTTTCCAGCAAGTCGAAATTGACAGCTAGAGTTGAGGTGAGGCTCCAAGGGGTACGAAAATCAAAAGTCTAAACCAGCCAAAATCCTTTCTGGGTTTTTTTGGGTTTTTGACAAGGATCCCAAATATAAAGTTTCATAATTTTCTGAGCACAAGAGGTGGGGTTTTAAGCTGAATATTTGCGGCTAACAGTGTAGAATCGCCGGGGATCGAATAGTGCCTTTGGGAGTCAATTTTGGGAAGTCCAAATCGGGCCAAACCATTTCTGGGTTTTTGCCAAGAAGTCTAGGGTTAAAAGCATATAAATTTCTAGGCAGTTTTAGTGCACCTCCCAGCCATTCAACTTCAGTAGAGCAGCAGTTTCTAGGCAACTTAGTGTAGATTGGTGCAGCAGCTGAGCAACCTTCAACTCAACCATTTTCCTACCTGGGTTTGGTCCTGCTTGTCCTTTTAGACAAGCCCAGGTGCACCGTTTCATCATATATTGTATTTGACTTGCAGAAATATAATAAAATGGCTCAGAAGTTCTCCATTTGTAGCTTTTATATGGGTGTTTGCTGAATATTTCGTTTTTAGTAATTTGCTACATGTATTATTTTCTTGTTATCACTTGTATTCCTATTAAGGATCATTACAGTGGTATCAGAGCATGATCTTGGTCCAACTGTTGTGGGAAATTAGCCAAAAGATCATGGAAGCTTTGGGTATGAGTGTATGGTGACAGGTGAAATCGGAGACAAACCCATGGTTCAAGGGAAATCCAGTATGCAGAAATTCTGGGGTAGAATTCATTGGGATGATGAGAGGTTGGCCTAGTTGAGGAGGGTGATAGACCAAACCCATTCTCACCCTTACAACAAAGACGTTAGATGTGAGCAGGCTGTGGGGGTGCAACCATCTACATCGTGTGGGGAAAGTCGACCAGATTTGGGCACTGGATCTCCTGAAAAGGAGTAGACAGGACAAAGACGGTTAGAGTGTGAGACTAGGGGGCACTTTTGCTCGTGGAGACCTGGCTTTAGATATCAGGAGCTTGAAGAGGAGGTTGAGTATGATGCTAAGAGCCCACATGATGGTGAGGAGCACATCGATATTACCCGGTGTAGCGCAGGAGTCACCTTTATTAGAGACCTCCTTGATAGCCCTAGTTGACACCCTGGTGGAGAAGATAGAGCCTACTCACATAGAGTCATTTGTTGAGGGGGTGCCATCCCTGGACAAGATGCCAACAATTGCTGAGGTATCTGGAGCCGTGATCGAGTTTACAGGTGATAGATGCCCACGACAGTTCCATCAGTTTCAGGTCGACCTTCTAGCATTAAAAAGGAAGTCCACGTTAGTGCGAGAGGCGATTTTGCAGCAGAACAAGGAGCTGGAGGGCATGAGAGTGGTTTGTGTCGAGTCCACGACCAAATTGACTCATGTTGGGGAGTTGTTGGATTCCCTACTCGTGCAGCTAGAGTGCACATTGGAGTGTGAGAGTAGCCCTCTTCGGGCATACATAGATGGGGCTGGCAACCCTGTTAGGTTACCTTGGCCCATTGGACAGAGGGAGACAAAGCTACCTAGTCAGATTGTATGTATTGACTAGGATAGCGATATGAGATGACCCGAGTTGCACAGGGTGCAACACTCGCATGCTGGGGTTGTTCTATGTGCGGGAGTTCGTGCATTCGATCCCTCTCTTGGGGTGGGTGGCGAGAGATTCTAATTTGGTATCCGGTGGAGTGGACTATGGAGATGGTAGTGGACCTAAGTGGAGGTCAACAAGAGTTTCCAGGCATTAGGGATGCTGGAAGCCCTGAATGGCATTGGGATTCGGGAGGGACCACTCATCATTTCCCATGTATGCCGGTTGAATACAACCGGGATGGCGCAGTTGACCTAATAGCTAAGCATGCACATTCGCTAGGGGAGTCTCGGTCAGCACCAGTGGCCGACTAGTTTATGGACAGACTCTTTTGGTTTTCTTGGTATGGCATTTGTACATGAGATCAGAGGGTGATTAACATCCTCTTATAGGAGTTTGTCGGAGGAGGTGGCATTGGCAGGCCACCAGACTGTGCCTTGCATGGAGCTGGGGGCTCTTCACTTTTGTGCGGGGCACAAAGAACACATAGGAGCGGAGCAGTGGTGGCATCATTGCTGACACATAGAAAAAGTCACTTCTCGGATCCCTTTAGGGGATTTGGACAGAAGATCCATTCATCGGCGGGGATAATGATGCGATGGTGGAGGTGATGATACTGATTAGGTGTGGCCTGACACGTAGAGACATAACTCTAGGCAATCATATCCAGGGATGTGTGGGAAAATCTAACGTTGACCAGTGGTCTACAGGTGGGCATGGAGATGCATGGTGGTGTGCTGTAGTGTGTTGGACTGCGTTGCGGAGTGGGAGTGCCTCACATCGCAGTGAGTACATGCGAGGAGTGACAGGTGCAGCGACACAGGTAGGAAGCAGGGTGGTACAGGATGGCATAGCTGCGGCTGAGGGTATCCAACAATGTACAAGGATAGGTTGTAGTATACAGTGGCACGTCCCGGAGTACTGGGATGATTGGTGGTATGGAGAGGCTTATGGTGCTGCACAACGAGATCTTGGAGTGTTGCCTCCAGGGACAGCCATTGACGAAGATACCGGGCATACCTTTGGATGTAGTTCACCCAGGATCGATGGGGACACAGATGAGCAATACTTGATGGTATCCGTGGGGACTCACATTCCTGACCCTCTTCTACGTAACTTACACGAACGGGTGATCTGGTTGTTGTCCTTTGACACTCTGGGCACGAGTAGCAGGGGATGGGGAGCTCACCCAAGATATTTGGATTAGACTTGGTGTGATAGAGGGGAGACTTCTTAGCAGGGGTATCGAGTCGGTGCGCGAGTTGACAGCCACAGGTTGAGGGATGAGGTGATCACTGACAGGGATGGCATATCTTTCATCACTGGTCCTATGCCTAGGGCACTGGTCGCAAGGGAGACATGTTTCACTCTTTCCACAAGGCATGTCTGGACCATGCGTGACCAAAGGATACCATGTACGATTGAGATAGTTGTCCAGTATGTATTCGGGTTCCCGAAATTGTATCGACACATTCTCCAGGTGGCGGGTAGCCGAACCAGTGGCGATGGTTGGCAGGAGCAGGATGGATCCACATACACTAAGTCGATTGCGCGTATCAGATACCCATCTATCGGTTGCATTAAGGGGGTAGCTATTTGGCACACGTGGTTTCCAGTAGTCATTAGTAATACATAGTGGCAGGCATTGGACAGTTTAGCATGCCTCAGATTAGTTCATGATGTATGGAGCCTATATATAGGTGGCATGTAGAGACTAGAGATGAGGGCCAAAGGGATTCCATCGTTTGTCAGGGCTATGTCGCAGCAGGTCTGCCTATGGGATGTAGGGATTCAGTGGATCGATAAATCACTTGTGATGAGTGGAGCCATGGCAGAGAGAGATATCGTTCGCTCTTGGGATGACACATGGGGGTTCACAGAGGGTTTCATCATATGGGGAGGTAGACATTCTCTATTGTTGCACAGGTTCGGAGTTAGATTTGAATGGGTAGGCCTTGGTGCCATGGAGATGTCTAGGCAGGATGTGTCTTGCCTCTTTCAATGTTCCACCATCGAATTCCAGGAGAGGAGGATACTGTCTGCGCACGATGGGGAGTATGACATAGTTAGAGTAGCGCAACGTCAACATGGTGGCACCACTCTGGGACTAGTATGGAACCGGGGCATCACATCTCTTCACAGCTCAATAACTTTTAGGGATGCGTCAGCTACTACAGGGGGAGATCATACAGATCTTCCATTGGGCTTTAGCGAGTCACTGACGGAGCAAGGGACTTCTAGTACTTGCACTGGGTAGGATAGTGAGTGGAGCGAGGGCAACTTCATGTTGGACAGGATGGCCTGGGATCTTGGTATTGAAGGATTCTTTCATATCAGGACAGTGTTGAGGTCAGGGACGATTCAGTGGCACATCTGGGATCCTTGCACATGTTGCAGTGATAGTGGGGAGCAACAGTTAGAGAGGATGCTCGTTCAGGCATTGCTTGAGGACAAACGATTTTTGGAGCGTTGGAAGAACTTGCTGGATGAAGATGCCACCTGGGAGGGTGAGCACGTATTGGAATTTGGAGCACCCATCTTTGAGGTTTCTTGAGGGCAAGCAACATTTGGGAGGGGAGGACTCTCATGTCCCTTCTCAAACACATTTGTAACAGGATGCTGCTACATAATTTTGCACAATTTTGGCTAAGGAAGAGAACCCATCATTTTCGACTTAGGGACTTAGGAGGCAATTCGACTTAATTTGGTTGCTAGTGGAATGTGGGGGCCACCCACATGGGAATTCGAATTGGCCCATTTGAATAGCTTGGAGGGAAAGTCGAATAGGTGGATGGAGGGGCCTACATGAGGCAAGGGAGGCCCAAGGAGTTATAAGGAGAGAGAAACTCTCATTTTGGGATTCATTCATACATCTTGCAAACAAAATCACTTGACTATTCACTTTGCTGTTTAGCTGAGTCAATCGACTGTTTAGCCACGAATCTTTCAAGAAGGGGATTCAACCTCTACTTCAGGGGACCATCCGTGCCCACCCTAGAGAGGCAGTTCTACAAGGATTTCAGGAGTTCCGGGCCAGTGACATAGCACCACCAACTAGTGCAGAGCAAGGAGTGCGTATTTCTGGGCAGCCAGGAAACACACAGAGGGAGATTGAGGCAAGTAGAGATCTGATTGCTTTTCCGGGAGTTGGGGAGTTGAGGTAGCAACATTAGACCGATGTTCTTGCTGGGTTTTACAGCCCCCTGAGCCAAAATTCCAGCAATTCGAACTGTTGGGCTAGGGGATAGCGCAGAGGTCACGCAATAGATTTTCGTGGTACTTGGGAGCAGCTGAGTTGGGCCAAGAGATCATTCGTGGAGTCAAATATTGGATAGCATGGGTGAACTCAGTGTTTTCGAGAAGTTTTCAGGTGGATTTACAGGCAGTTTCCAGTAAGTTGACACTGGCAGCTAGAGTTGAGGTGAGGTTCCAAAGGGGTCGAAAATCAGAAGTCTAAACCATCCAAAATCATTTCTAGGTTTTTCTAGGTTTTTGACAAGGATCCCAAATATAAAGTTTCATAATTTTTTTGAGCATCCGAGGTGGGGTTTTAAGCTGAATCTTTGCAGCAGACAGTGTATAATTGCTGGGGATCGAATAATGCCTTTGGGGGTTGATTTTGGGAAGTCCAATTCGGGCCAAACCATTTATGGGTTTTTGTGTGTTTTGGCCAACTAGTCTGGGGTTAAAAACATATAAATTTCCGAGCAGTTTTAGTGCACCTCCTAGCCATTCGAACTTCAACAGAGCAACAATTTCTAGGCAACGTAGTGTAGATTGGTGCAGCAGATGGGAAACCTTCGACTCAACCATTTTCCTACCTGGATTTGATCCTGCTTGTCCTTTCAGACAAGCCCAGGTGCACCGTTCCATCATCTATTGTATTGGATTTGTAGAAATATAATAAAATGGTTCAAAAGTTCTCGATTTGCAGCTTTTATATAGGTGGTTGCTGAATATTTCGTTTTTGTAATTTGCTGCATGTATTATTTTCTTGTTATCACTTGTATTCCTATTAAGGATCATTACACCCAACTTCGTTATATTAATCAACTGTTAATACAACAGTCTAGGGCTCACATACTAGGGATAATGACCTTCATACATCCACTAGTATAAGTATACAAGAATAAGATACAATGGCGATCTAGGGATAATGGCTCTCATATATCCCCTAGTACAAGTATACAAGAATAAGATACACTGGCGATCTAATTGATGTAGAGCTCAATCATAGCTACTTTGCCATATCCAGAACACACTGCCTTTATCAATGCATCAACTCCTTTAGGCCATTGAACTCGACTCTCCAATCTTCCCTCTAGCTGATCATAAGTCCATCTATAACCAACACATAGGGTCTTCACGCTCACTAGCAGCTCCTTCGTCCTTTAAGGCCACAACACTTTGAGTATTCTTGCCCACTGCTGCTCCTCAGCTACATATGGACTTCTCGTCTTCCTACGCTACTCAAATGAAGACAAAAATAGGGGAGGAGGGTTGCCTGCTATCACTGCTAGAAGTGCTTCTCCAACAATGAACACATCAACTCTGCCTCTCCTATCAGCTCATTAGTCCTTCAATGCACTGCACTTAGGGCACCCTTGGAAACCTCCTTGCTGCCCTCCAACATCCTTGAGATTACCAATACAAATTTGTCCTATACTAGGACCACTAACCTCCTAGCGAACCATCAATTTAGAGAGCATTTACCTCTGATTAAGGGAAACTTCTTCCAGTGGTCTGCAACTAGGTTTGAAAACAGTTGTCTTGAAGTTTTTTGGCCTTGTTAGGGCACCAGAAAAACCCTCAACTAGTCCTCAAAACAACCTCCAATCTCTGCGTCCTCCCTTCCATATGACCTGTCCCTAACAACGTTGCTCCTCCAGTGTATTGCGACCTTATTTCAAGCTATTCCAACCAAGGTTCAACACCTAAACAGGGGTTCGTCCTACATTCTACTTCATTCGTACCTGCAATGGATATAAGACAAACCTAAAACAATCCCAAAAACTCCATGTCCTTGTCCTCTTTCCTGAGTTGCAACTGCCTCACTTCAAATGCTGTCACATATGATATATTTTCACTTGGTTGACGCCTTCTAACCTCAACGAGTCCCTTTATTTATATGTTTCATGGGTGGCACAACTAGTCCTCTTCTAGGGCTGTCCTAAACCAAGGCCGACCTGATTTTTGTGACACTTTGCCCTCACATAATCTTCAGAAAATATTTTCTCCATTTCTAGACCTCCCATTTGAGTGATTTTCGCTGCCCCTTGCTCCTTTAGGGATCCTCTAACACTTCCATGTGTCAAATCACTCAACCTCTTCTTGTTTTTGGCCCCCCGATCCAAGTCCACAAAGCACTTTTGTGGCGATATCAGGAAGAATAATAATGCCATTAGGTTGTCATGTATAAATGATTTACTAATCCAGTGCTCCTTACAAACTTAAAGCTAGATGAACCTACTTGAATGCATTTATAAATGAACCCTTCCTCCTTTTTATGCTATTTTTACTAACATTACTCTTAGGGCCAAACCCCTAAAATTATGATTATATAAATAGGGTTGATCTGCTTACAAGCATTTCTCCTACATGGGTTTTCTTTCTTGAACTTGTTTTCTTTTGTTTTTCTTTAGTCTTGTTTTTTATTAGAGTTCAATCTTGAATTAGCCTTTCAAATAAGCTACCATGCCTGTTGTCCCGTTCATAACTGTTGTTGGTATCAAATTTGCTTGGAAATGTTTTCATAATATTGTTGATCTCTAAGTAAGATTTTTCAAAATATGTTTTGATATTTGTTCCATGTTTTTTAGAACATTTTGTGTGTATTTAATATTACTCAATACTTTTTTTGGTGTGTAGGGTGTTCTTGGTTGGACATCAATGCATTTTGGGGTTGTAGATCAATGTTTCTCTTTACTCGTTTTATTTTTTTGGTGCGTAGGGTGTCCTTGGTTGGACATCAACGCATTTTGGGGTTGTAGATCAATGTTTCTCTTTACTTGTTTTGTTTTTGTTAGTTTTGTTGTTTTTTCACTATTGTTGGTTCTTATTTGGTGTAAAACCCATGCATGCTTTGATATGGAAACCTATTTTGCAACAACATATATGTATGGTCCCATATGTGTTTTTGTCAATGTGGAAAAAGTCGAAGTCAGGATTAATTCGGCAAGGATCCAAAAGTTGAAAAACTCGTCAAAGTCTGGAGTTTTTTAAAAAAGTCAGCCAAAAGTCGGCGAAATTAAAAAAACACAAAATTATTCATTTTTTAATTTTTTTTTAGCATCTAGAGTATCCACAACATCAAATAAATGCATTTCCACATAAACATGTAAAGTAAGCTAATATATAATATGTATATGAAGTCTAGTGCTACATCACATATCAAAATAATGAATCAACTCTTGAATTTTGAGTCCTGTTTGAGTCTCAACTCTCAAGAGTCAAAATACCAACAAAAAATATAATAAATGCATATCATGAGTCATCTAAAAGTCATCAATTAATTAGTCACTGAGATCCTCTTCCCCATTTAATTTTTGTTTCCGCTAATTGTATTAAGAAATAAGTCATGCATTTATTCAGTAGATTGTAATTTGCTTGGGTAATAAGGTGTCAGGTGGTAGGTCTAATGAAAATTAACAGTGAGTATCACAGTATATGTGAAAATTAATGCTTGGTGAATCCAAGCTGCTTATTTTATGAGAAAACAGTAGATGTGAGATTACTAACCTAGCCTTGGCATCTATTATTCAAAAACTCTTGGAGGTAAAATCCACTTTTGATACATAACCTTTCCCCAAATTACAACGAGTTCACCACTAAAGAAGATTCCCTTTCAAAACGTGCTCTCATTGCAGGGAGGATCTTTGCTGTCACAAGATTTCACAAGTAGTTTGTCCCTGTCTGAAAAATGGGTTCTTTTTTGAGGCACTGGTTTTGTTTTTTTTGGACAGGTTGTTGCTATTTGATTTTCATGACCTCCTATTTGTTATTTCTTCTGGAAGCATTCAACAACTGTAACAATGTTTTTGATGGTGTGGCATTCTTTCTACAGAAGACTGTTGTATGCCTGCCCTTTTGGTACTTTTGTAATCTTTTGAAGGGGCAGTGGTTGTTAGAGTTTGGATCACTGAAAGCCTGGAGGCTTAGCCAATGTATACTTTGCTTTCTAACTAGAAATATGAAGTATAAAGATTTGTTTTTCCTTGGAAAACAAAAACATATCTTAACCTCAAAACTAACAGATTACAAATGAGATTACTATGCTCGCAAGAAGTATGACAAACAATACAATGCAATAACTTGAAAATGCATGGATGGAAGCTTCAATTTACAGTTTTTTTCACCTTTGCGGCCTCTTTATCCGCAGCCTGGGAAGGGAGGCAGAATTTTTGGGTCTCGGGAGTATAAGGAAAAAATCGCCAAAAAGTCGGGGGATTAAATCGTTTAGTTAAAAAAATTGCGTTTTTAGGATTAAATCAAGATTTTTTGCAGACTTTTTCCACACTATTTTTTGTTTAAATTTGAGACATCTTACATTATTAATCATTTGTTTAATTATTGAATGTAATGCAATGTAGGTAAAGGAATGTGGAGGATTTGTGATGAAACTATTGAACTATTTCCATGAAAGAGACATTGTAGTAGAGTGCAAAGGTTGAGGTTAGTTTTCTGTCCCATATGTGTTTTTGTTTAAATTTGAGACATCTTACATTATTAATCATTTGTTTAATTATTGAATGTAATGCAGTGTAGGTAAAGGAATGTGGAGGATTTGTGATGAAACTATTGAACTATTTCCATGAAAGAGACATTGTAGTAGAGTGCAAAGGTTGAGGTTAGTTTTATTTTGATGCAAATGCCAGCTATGATCTGCTATGTAATCTTTCTTATTACAAATACTCTAGATCTCCTCCCTCCTTACATATTTAGTGTTTATGATTTTTGGGGTTTGCATAAGATTTATTTTCTAATGAATAAGATTATTCATAATATTTTCAGTCTCCACTAAGATTTCTCATAAGATATTGTGATCTTTGTTTCATAATTCTCACAATATTCGATGTGTATTGAATATTTGTCAAAATATTTTTCAGTCTCTATTTAATACTTATTTATTATTTGATATGCAGGATGTCCTTGGTTCGCCATTGGTTCGCCATGGATGCTTTAGTTATAGTGCAAAGAGTCTATTCTTATTTGTCTTTTTTTTTATTTTTTTTTATTTTTGTTATTTTTGTATTTTTGGTTATATTTTTTTCTTTGTTGTTTTATTTTACGTTTTTCATGTTATGGTTGTTATATCTTTTGTATTGGTGAGCATGGCCATGCTAATTGATGGTTTGATATTTATTTATTATGTGTTTTTTAATTTAATTTTCTTTTGTTCACATTTTCTTTTGGGTTGAATAGTGTGGGTTTAGCGATGATCTACAGTCCTCGAGTGTAATGGGTAAAGGAAAATGAGTAAAAGAAAATGAGGTATGTATGGGAGAATTTGCTTGTTTATGCATAAAGGTGACCAAGGTATGTATGGGGAACTTGTTTGTTACTAACATAATCATATGATTTTATGTCCATTTTTATTTAACTCATATGTTGCTCCGTCATTGTATCGTGTGTGGGTTTAGCAATGATCCATAGTCCTTGAGTGTAATGGGCGAAGGCAAGAAGGCAAAGGAGGCATGTATCAGAGAATTCACTTGTTTATGCATAAATGTGATTAAGGTAAGTATGGGGAACTTGTTTGTTACTAACATATATGTTGCTCCTTTAACTCATATGTTGCTCCATCATTGTATCATGTGTGTTTGTTGAAATGTAGATGCAATCCAAATTAAGGGTTAATTAAGGGTTGAATAGTGTGGGTTTAGGGATGATCCATAGTTCACAAGTATAATGGGCAAAGACGAAGGAGGTATGTATATGTATGGGGGATTTGCTCTTTTATGCATAAAGGAGAACAAGGTATGTATGGGGAATTTACTTGTTCGTTACTACATAATTATATGGTTTTATGTCCATTTTTATTTAACCCATGTTGCTCCATCATTGTATCATGTGTGTTTGTTGAAATGTAGATGCAATACAAATTAAGGGTTGAATAGTGTGGAGGGATGACGTATATGTTGCTCCTTTAACTCATATGTTGCTCCATCATTGTATCATGTGTGTTTGTTGAAATGTAAATGAAATACAAATTAAGGATGATCCATAGTTCACAGGTATAATGGGAAAAGACGAAGGAGGTATGTATATGTATGGGGGATTTGCTCCTTTATGCATAAAGGAGAACAAGGTATGTATGGGGAACTTGTTTTTTAGTACATAATTATATAGTTTTATGTTAATTTTTATTTAACTCATATGTTGCTTCATCATTGTATCATGTGTGTTTGTTGATATGTAGATGTCACATAGATTAAGAAAGGTGAAGGAACACATGACACTACTATTATATAGTTTCATGTTAATTTTTATTTAACTCATATGTTGCTTCATCATTGTATCATGCGTGTTTGTTGAAATGTAGACGTCACATAGATTAAGAAAGGTGAAGGAACACATGACACTACTATTCTCTTTGCATGAGAGAGATAGAGGGTGAGTTATATTTTGTTACAAAACTCATTTTTAAATTAGATGCATATTATATTATTTGAGATTTTTTTATATAATGAGTGCTATGCAAATGTAGGTAAAGCAACGTGGTGCGTAGTATCGAGGGAATTATGGATTTTTTGTATGAGAGAGACTTGCAAATGTTTAGGAGAACAAAGGAAAAAAGTGTGTTTTGTTTTGGTTAGACATGGATATCTTCTCGTTTCATTACAATCGTTCTCCTTCCCCCTTCCTTATTGAGGAATTATGGTTTTTGGTCATTACATAAGAGGTACTTTTGCATAATATTACTCATAAGACATTTTGTTTTGGTTTATGATTTCTCATAATATATGTAAGCATTTGTTTGGTACATTGTGTGGCAACTTAAACCAAGTCCTAACAACCCATGATTACACAAGCATACTGGGTGAACCCATGGTTACACAAGTATAGTGGGTGAAGGCGGAGATTGAGGTGATATGTATAGTTCCATATGTGTGTACTTAAATTCAAGGCATCTTACATTATTGGTAATCTATCTAATTATTAACCACATATGTTGTAATGCAGGTAATGCAAATGTGGAAAATCACTCACTAAAGTGTTGAAATGTATTTGTGAGTGGGAGACTGTGGTAGAGGTCAAAGGTAGAGGCAAAGGTATGTGTGAGGGCAAAGGTATGTGTGAGTTTTCTTTTGGTGCAAATATTCATATATCGTCCACTATTTACCTATATACGATCATCCCTCATTATCTATTTAGGTTTAATGATTTTTAGTCTTTACATAAGCTGTACTTTCTAGTGCATAAAATTATTCGTAATATCTCACAACATTTTGTGTGTATTTAGTTTTTTCCATAATGTCTTATTGAGTGCAATGCAATGCAGATAATGGAGTGTAAAGAATATGGAATGTAAAGAATCACTAGCTAAACTACTGAAAAGAGATAAAGGTAAAGACAAATGTAGAGGTAAGTTTTTTTTTTTGTACAAAATCTATTTATGATTTGTTACGAGGTCTTTCTGATTTCAAATACAAGGTTCTCCTCCCTCTTAACGCTTTAGGTTTGATTAATTGTGCACAAGGTTACTCATAATATTGTGCATAAGGTTACTCCTAATATTGTTGGTCTCTAATTAAGATTTCTAATAAGATATTTTGATTTTTTTTCATGTTACTCACCATTGTGTATTTAATATTACTCATATTTTTTGTGTGTAGGGTGTTATTAGTTGGCCATCGACGCATTTTGGGGTTGCAGATTGGTGTCTCCATCTGTTGTTTCTCTTTTCTTTTTATCTTTTTATAAGTTTTGTTGTTTTTTGTTATTGTTGTGATTTTCCCTTTGTTTTGTTTATTTTTGTTTTTTGTTTTTTTTTGTTTTCACATTTGTGAGCATGGCCATGCTAAGTTGTAGTTTGATGTTTTTTCTTCTTATGTGCTCTCCTTTTCTGTTTTTCTTGTTTTTGTTCTTTTGGTTTAGGTTTGTGGGTGGGAGGGAAGCAATCAAACAAGTCATTTGGTTTAGTTCCAAAAGTGTAGTGGGCAATGGCAATGGAGGTATGTATTAAGGAATTTACTTGTTTACTGGTATATAGTTTTATCCTTTTGTAATTTAACTCATTTGGTGCTTCATACTTATTTGTTTTGTTTGAATTTAAATGCAATGTAGGTTAAGGAAGACATAGGAGCACTCTAACAAAGGTAGAGGCAAAACCATAATTATATGGTTTTATGTCCATTTTTATTTAACTCATATGTTGCTCCATCATTGTATCATGTGTGTTTGTTGAAATGTAAATGCAATACAAATTAAGGGTTGCAGTGTAATGGACAAACGTGAAGAAGGTATGTATATGCATGGGGGGTTTGCTTGTTTATGCATAAAGGTGAACAAGGTATGTATGGGGAACGAACTTGTTTGTTACTAAATAATTATATAGTTTTATGTCCATTTTTATTTAACTCATATGTTGCTCCATCATTGTATCATGTGTGTTTGTTGAAATGTAAATGCAATACAAATTAAGTGTTGAAGTGTAATGGACAAATTAAGGGTTGAAGTGTAATGGACAAACGTGAAGAAGGTATGTATATGTATGGGGGGTTTGCACCTTTATGCATAAAGGTGAACAAGGTATGTATGGGGAAATTACTTGTTATTTACTAAATAATTATATAGTTTTATGTCCATTTTTATTTAATTCATATGTTGTTTTATAAGGGTTGAATAGTGTGGAGGGATGATCCATAGTTCGCAAGTGTAATGGACAAAGGTGAAGAAGGTATGTATATGTATTGGGGGTTTGCTTGTTTATGCATAAAGGTGAACAAGGTATGTATGGGGAGCTTACTTGTTTGTTACTAAATAATTATATAGTTTTATGTCCATTTTTATTTAACTCATATGTTACTTCATCATTGTATCTTGTGTGTTTGTTGAAATGTAGATATGACATAAATTAAGAAAGGTGAAAGAACACGTGAAACTACTATTCTCTTAGCGCGAGAGAGATGTGAATCACCATAGAAGGTATACCTTTGAAGCAAAGATAGAGGGTGAGTTATATTTTGTTACAAAACTCATTTTTAAATTAGATGCATATTATATTATTTGAGATTTATTTATATAATGAATGTTATGCAAATGTGGGTAAAGCAAGGTGGTGCATAGTGTTGAGGAAACTACATAATTTTTTTGTATGGGAGGGACTTGCAAATGGAAGGAGAACAAAGGAAAAAAGTGTGTTCTCTTTTGGTTAGACATGGATAGCTTCTCGTTTCATTACAATTGTTCTCCTTCCCCCTTCCTTATCAATGAATTATGATTTTTGGGCATTACATAAGATGTACTTTTGCATAATATTGCTCATAAGACATTTTGTTTTGGTTTTTGATTTCTCATTATATATTAATTATCTATTTGGCACATCGTGTGGCAACTTAAACTAGGTCCTAACAACCCATGATTACATGAGCATGCTGGGTGAACCCATGGTTACACAAGAATAGTGGGTGAAGGCGAAGATTGAGGTGATATGCATGGTTCCATCTTCCTTGTACTTAAATTCAAGGCATCTTACGTTATTTGTGATCTATCTAATTATTGACCATGTACGTTGTAATGCAGGTAATGTAAATGTGGAGAATCACTAACTAAAGTGTCGAAATGTATTTGTGAGTGGGAGATTGTGGTAGAGTGCAAAGGGAGAGGCAAAGGTATGTGTGAGTTTTCTTTTGGAGCAAATATTCATATATCTTCCACTATTACCAATATACGATCATCCCTTGTTATTTATTTAAGGTTTATGATTTTTATTCTTTACATAGATTGTACTTTATAGTGCATAAAATTATTCATAATATCTCACAACATTTTGTGTGTATTTAGTTTTTTTCATAATGTCTTATTGAGTGCAATGCAATGCAGATAATTTGATGTGAAGAATCACTAGTCAAACTACTGAAATATATTTATCAGAGAGAGATTGTAGTAGAGTGTAAAGGTAAAGACAAAGGTAGAGGTGAGTTCTTTTTTGTGCAAAATCTATTTATGATTTGTTACGAGGTATTTCTCCTTTCAAAATACAATGTTCTCCTATTGTAAATAAGGTTACTCATAATCTTGTGCATAAGGTTACTCATAATATTGTTGGTTTCTAATTAAAATTTCTCATAAGATATTTTGATATTTTTTTCATGTTACTCAATATTGTGTATTTAATATTACTCATATGTTTGGTGTGCAGGGTATTATTAGTCGGCCATTGACGCATTTTGGGGTTGCAAATTAGTGCCTCCGTTTGTTGTTTCTCTTTTCTTCTTATATTTTTAGTAGTTTTGTTGTTTTTTGCTTCTTTTTTTTTACATTTGTGAGCATGGCCATGCTAATTTGTAGTTTGATATTTTTTGTCTTATGCTCTCTCCTTTTCCATTTTTCTTGTTTTTGTTCTTTTCTTTTGGGTTTGTGGGTGAGAGGGAAGCAATCAAACAAGTCATTTGGTTTAGTTCCCAAAGTGTTGTGGGCAATGCCAATGGAGGTATGTATCAAGGAATTTACTTGTTTACTGGAATATAGTTTTATCCTTTTTTAATTTAACTCTTTTAGTGCTTCATACTTATTTGTTTTGTTTGAATTTAAATGCAATGTAAGTTAAGGAAGATAGAGGAGCACTATAACAAAAGGTAGAGGCAAAACCATAATTATATGGTTTTATGTCCATTTTTATTTAACTCATATGTGCTCCATCATTGTATCATGTGTGTTTGTTGAAATGTAGATGCAATACAAATTAAGGGTTGAATAGCGTGGAGGGATGATCCATAGTTCACAAGTGTAATGGGCAAAGGTGAAGAAGGTATGTATATGTATGGGGGATTTATGTATAAAGGTGAACAAGGTGTGTGGGAACTTACTTGTTTGTTAATACATAATTATACATAATTATAGTTTTATGTCCATTTTTATTTAACTCATATGTTGCTTCATTGTTGTATCATGTATGTTTGTTGAAATGTAGATGTGACATAGATTAAGAAAGGTGAAGGAACACGTGAAACTACTATTCTCTTTGCGTGAGAGAGATGTGAGCCACTATAGCAAAAGTAGACCTTTGAAGAAAAGATAAAGGGTGAGTTATTATTTGTTACAAAACTCATTTTTAAATTAGATACAAATTGTATTATTTCAGATTTATTTTTATAATGAGTGTTATGCAAATTTGGGTAAAGCGAGGTGGTGCGTAGTATGAGAAAGACTTGCAAATGTTTAGGAGAACAAAGGAAAAAAGTGTATTCTCTTTTGGTTAGACATGGATATCTTCTCATTTCATTAAAATCGTTCTCCTTCCCCTTCGTTATTGAAGAGTTATGTTTTTTGGTCATCACAGAAGATGTACTTTTGCATAATATTACTCATAAGACATTTTGTTTTGGTTTATGATTTCTCATAATATATCTAAGCATTTGTTTGGTACATTGTGTGGCAACTTAAACTAGGTCCTAACAACCCATGATTACACAAGGATACTAGGTGAACCCATGGTTACACAAGCATAGTGGGTGAAGGCGAAGATTGAGGTGATGTATATGGTTCCATCTGTGTGCACTTAAATTCAAGGCATCTTACATTATTTGTCATCTATCTAATTGTTGACCATGTACGTTGTAATGTACATAATGTAAATGTGGAGAATCACTAACTAAAGTGTTGAAATGTATTTACCTATATACGATCATCCCTCGTTATTTATTTAGGGTTTATGATATTCAGTCTTTACATAAGTTGTACTTTCTAGTGCATAAAATTATTCATAATATCTCACAACATTTTGTGTGTATTTAGTTTTTATTCTTAATGTCTTATTGAGTGCAATGCAACGCAGATAATGGAATGTGAAGAATCACACGTTAAGCTACGAAAATATCTTTATCAGAGAGATAAAGGTAAAGACAAAGGTAGAGGTGAGTTTTTTGTGCAAAATTTGTTGATGATTTGTTACGAGGTATTTCTCCTTTCAAATACAACATTTTCCTCCCTCTTAACGATTTACCTCTTCTTTCAAATACAACGTTCTCCTCTCTCTTAACGATTTAGGTTTGATTAGTTGTGCATAAGGTTACTCATTATCTTGTGCATAAGGTTACTCATAATATTGTTGTTCTCTAATTAAGATTTCTCATAAGATATTTTGATATTTTTTTCATGTTACTCAACATTGTGTATTTAATATTACTCATATTTTTGGTGTGCAGGGTGTTAATAGTTGGCCATAGATGCATTTTGGGGTTGCAGATTGGTGTCTCCATCTGTTGTTTTTCATTTATTTTTATCTTTTAATTAGTTTTGTTGTTTTTTGTTATTGTTGTGATTTTCCTTTTGTTTTGTTTATTTTTATTTTTTTCACATTTGTTAGCATGGCCATGCTAATTTGTAGTTTGATATTTTTTTCTTCTTATGCACTCTTCTTTGCTATTTTTCTTATTTTTGTTCTTTTGTTTTGGGTTTGCGGGTGAGAGGGAAACAATCAAACAAGTCATTTGATTTAGTTCCAAAAGTGTAGTGGGCAATGGCAATGGAGGTATGTATTAAGTAATTTACTTGTTGACTGGTATATAGTTTTATACTTTTTAAATTTAACTCATTTGGTGCTTCATACTTATCTCATTTGCTTAAATTTAAATGCGATGTATGTTAAGGAAGACAAAGGAGCACTATAACAAAGGTAGAGGCAAAACCATAATTATATGATTTTATGTCCATTTTTATTTAACTCATTTGTTGCCCCATCATTGTATCATGTGTGTTTGTTGAAATATAGATGCAATACAAATTAACATTTGAATAGTGTGAAGGGATGATCCATAGTTCACAAATGTAATGGGCAAAGGTGAAGAAGGTTATATGTATGGCATAAAGGTGAACAAGGTATGTATGTATGATGAAGGTTATATGTATCGCATAAAGGTGAACAAGGTATGTATGAGGAACGAACTTGTTTGTTACTACACAGATATATAGTTTTATGTCCATTTTATTTAACTCATATGTTGCTTCATCATTTTATCACGTGTGTTTGTTGAAATGTAGATGTGACATAGATTAAGAAAGGTGAAGGGACATGTGAAACTACTATTCTCTTTGCGTGAGAAAGATGTGAGTCACCATAGCAAAGGTAGACCTCTGAAGCAAAGATAGAGGGTGAGTTATATTTTGTTACAGACTCATTTTTAAATTAGACGTCCATTATATTATTTGAGATTTATTTATATAATGAGTGTTATGCAAACATGGGTAAAGCAAGGTGGTGCGTAGTATCCAGGAAACTACATATTTTTTTTTTTTTGTATGAGAGCGACTTGCAAATGTCTAGTAGAACAAGGGAAAAAATGTGTTCTCTTTTGTTTAGGCATGGATATCTTCTCGTTTCATTACAATTGTTCTTTTGCCCGCTTCCTTATTAAGGAATTATGATTTTTGC
Source organism: Pinus taeda (assembly GCA_000404065.3). Classification (NCBI taxonomy): domain Eukaryota; kingdom Viridiplantae; phylum Streptophyta; class Pinopsida; order Pinales; family Pinaceae; genus Pinus; species Pinus taeda. The sequence goes on from APFE030165365.1 coordinate 248,217, forward strand.
GCATTACATAAGATGTACTTTTGCATAATATTACTCATAAAACATTTTGTTTTGGTTTATGATTTCTCATAATATATCTAAGCATCTGTTTGGTACATTGTGTGGCAACTTAAATCAGGTCCTAACAACCCATGATTACACAAGGATATTGGGTGAACCCATGGCTACACAAGCAAAGTGGGTGCAGGCGAAGATTGAGGTGATATGTATGGTTCCATCTGCGTGTACTTAAATTCAAGACATCCTACATTAATTGTCATCTATCTACTTATTGACCACGCACATTGTAATGTAGGTAATGTAAATGTGGAGAATCACTAACTAAAGTGTTGAAATGTATTTGTGAGTGGGAAACTGTGGTAGAGTGGAAAGACAGAGGCAAAGGTATGTGCGAGTTTTATTTTGGTGCAAATAGTCATATATCATCCACTATTTACTTAATATACCATCATCTTTCGTTATCTATTTAGGGTTTATGAATTTTAGTCTTTAGATAAGTTGTACTTTCTAGTGCATAAAATATTCATAATATCTCACAACATTTTGTGTGTATTTAGTTTTTTTCATAATGGCTTATTGAGTGAAATGCAATGCAGATAATGGAATGCGAAGAATCGCTAGTTAAACTACTGGAATATATTTATTAGAGAGAGATTGTAGTAGAGTGTAAAGGTAAAGACACAGGGAGGGGTGAGTTCTTTTTTGTGCAAAGTTTGTTTATGATTTGTTACGAGGTCTTTCTCCTTTCAAATACAATGTTCTCCTCCCTCTTAATGATTTAGGTTTGATTAATTGTGCATAGGGTTACTCATAATCTTGTGCATAAGGTTACTCATAATATTGTTGGTTTCTAATTAAGATTTCTCATAAGATATTTTGATAATTTTTTCATGTTACTCAACATTGTGTATTTAATATTACTCGTATTTTTGTGTGCAAGGAGTTATTAGTTGGACATTGACGCATTTTGGGGTTGCAGATTGCAGATTGGTGTCTCCATCTATTGTTTTGTTTTTTATCTTTCTATTAATTTTATTGTTTTTTATTATTGTGGTGTTTTCATGTTGTTTTGTTTATTTTGTTGTTTTTCACATTTATGAGCATGGCCATGCTAATTTGTAGTTTGATGTTTTTTTCTTCTTATGCGCTCTCCTTTTCTATTTTTCTTGTTTTTGTTCTTTTTTTGGGTTTGTCGCTGAGAGGGAAGCAATCAAACAAGTCATTTGGTTTAGTTCCAAAAGTGTAGTGGGGAATGGAGGTATGTATTAAGGAATTTACTTGTTTATTGACATATAGTTTTTTATTATTATTAATTTAACTCATTTGTTGCTTCATACTTATCTCATGCGTTTAAATTTAAATGCAATGTAGGTTAAGGAAGATAGAGGAGCACTATAACAAAGGTAGAGACAAACCATAGTATGGTTTTATGTTCATTTATTTAACTCATACGTTGCTCCATCATTGTATCATGTGTGTTTGTTGAAATGTAGATGCAATACAAATTAAGAGTTGAGTAGTGTGGAGGGATGATCCATAGTTCACAAGTGTAATGGGAAAAGGTAAAGAAGGTATGTATATGTATGGGGGATTTCCTTGTTTATGCATAATGGTGAACAAAGGTATGTATGTGGAACTTGCTTGTTTGTTACTACATAATTATATAGTTTTATTTCCATTTTTATTTAACTCATTTGTTGCTTCATCATTGTATCATGTGTGTTTGTTGAAATGTAGATGTGACGTAGATTAAGAAAGGTGAAGCAACACATGAAACTACTATTCTCTTTGCGTGAGAGAGACGTGAGTCACCACTACATGATTATATAGTTTTATTTCCATTTTTATTTAACTCATTTGTTGCTTCATCATTATATCATGTGTGTTTGTTGAAATGTAGATGTGACATAGATTAAGGAAGGTAAAGGAACACATGAAACTATTATTCTCTTTGCGTGAGAGAAACATGAATTACCATAGCAAAGGTAGACCTTTGAAACAAAGATAGAGGGTGAGTTATATTTTGTTACAAAATTCATTTTTAAATTAGATGGATATTATATTATTTGAGATTTATTTATATAATGAGTGTTATGCAAATGTGGGTTAAAGCAAGGTGGTGTGTAGTATCGAGGAAACTTTGATTTTTTTTTGTATGAGAGAGACTTGCAATTGTTTAGGAGGACAAAGGAAAAAATGTTCTCTTTTGGTTAGACATGGATATCTTCTCGTTTCATTACAATCGTTCTCCTTCCCCCTTCCTTCTTGAGAAATTATGATTTTTGGGCATTACATAAGATGTACTTTTGCATAATATTACTCGTAAGACATTTTGTTTTGGTTTATGATTTCTCATAATATATCTACACATCTGTTTGATGCATTGTGTGGCAACTTAAACCAGGTCCTAACGACCCATGATTACACCAACATACTGGGTGAACCCATGGTTACACAAGCATAGTGGGTGAAGGCGTAGATTGAGGTGATATGTATGGTTCCATCTATGTGTACTTAAATTCAAGGCATCTTACATTATTTGTTATCTATCTAATTATTGACCATGTATGTTGTAATGCAGGTAGTGTAAGTGTGGGGAATCACTAACTAAAGCGTTGAAATGTATTTGTGAGTGGGAGACTGTGGTAGAGTGCAAAGGTAGAGGCACAGGTATGTGTTAGTTTTATTTTGGTGCAAATATTCATATATCATTCATTATTTACCTATATACTATCATCCCTTGTTATCTATTTAGGGTTTATGATTTTTAGTCTTTACATAAGTTGTATTTTCTAGTGCATAAAATTATTTATAATATCTCACAACATTTTGTGTGTATTTAGTCTTTTTCATAATGTCTTATTGAGTGCAATGCAATGTAGATAATGGAATGTGAAGAATCACTAGTTAAACTACTGAAATATCTTTATTACAGAGAGATTGTAGTAGAGTGTAAAGGTAAGGAAAGGTAGAGGTGAGTTCTTTTTTGTGCAAAGTCTGTTTATGATTTGTTATGCGGTCTCTCTCCTTTCTAATACAACGTTCTCCTCCCTCTTAACGATTTAGGTTTGATTTTGTTCATAAGGTTACTCATAATCTTGTGCATAAGGTTACTCATAATATTGTTGGTCTTTAATTAAGATTTCTAATAAGATATTTTGATTTTTTTCATGTTACTGAAAATTGTGTATTTAATATTACTCATACTTTTGGTGTGCAGGGTGTTATTAGTTGGCCATCGATGCATTTTGGGGTTGCAGATTGGTGTTTCAGTTTGGTGGTTTTGTTTTGTTTTTATATTTTTATTAGTTTTTTTGTTATTATTGTGATTTTCTTTTTGTTTTGTTTTTTTGTTTTTTTCATATTTGTGAGCATGGCCATGCTAATTTGTAGTTTGAATTTTTTCTTCTTCTTATGCGCTCTCCTTTTTTATTTTTCTTGTTTTTGTTCTTTTGTTTTGGGTTTGTGGGTGAGAGGGAAGCAATCAAACAAGTCTTCTGGTTTAGTTCCAAAAGTGTAGTGGGCAATGGCAATGGAGGTATGCATTAAGGAATTTACTTGTTCACTGGTATATAGTTTTATCCTTTTTTAATTTAACTCATTTGGTGCTTTATGAGGTATATATCAAGGAATTTAATTGTTTACTGGTATATAGTTTTATCCGTTTTTAATTTAACTCATTTGGTGCTTCATACTTGTTTGTTTTGTTTGAGTTTAAATGCAATGTAGGTTAATGAAGACAGAGGAGCACTATAACAAAGGTAGAGGCAAAACCATAATTATATGGTTTTATGTTCATTTATTTAACTCATATTTTGCTCTATCATTGTATCATGTGTGTTTGTTGAAATGTAGATGCAATACAAATTAAGGGTTGAGTAGTGTGGAGGGATGATCCATAGTTCACAAGTGTAATGGGAAAAGGTGAAGAAGGTATGTATATGTATGGGGGATTTCCTTATCTATGTGTAAAGGTGAACAACGTATGTATGGAGAACTTACTTGTTTGTTACTACATAATTATATAGTTTTATGTCCATTTTTATTTAACTCGTATGTTGCTTCATCATTGTATCATGTGTGTTTGCTGAAACGTAGATGTGATATATATTAAGAAAGGTGAAGGAACACGTGGAACTACTATTCTCTTTGCGTGAGAGAGATATGAGTCACCATAGCAAAGGTAGACCTTTGAAGCAAAAATAGAGGGTGAGTTGTACTTTGTTAGAAAACACATTTTTAAATTAGATGCATATTATATATTTGAGATTTATTTATATAATGAGTGTTATGCAAATGTGGGTAAAGCAAGGTGGTGCGTAGTATTGAGGAAACTACGGATTTTTTTTTTGTATGAGAGAGACTTGCAAATGTTTGGGAGAAAAAAGGAAAAAAGTGTGTTCACTTTTGGTTAGACATGTATATCTTCTCGTTTCATTACAATCATTCTCCTTCCCCCTTCCTTATTGAGGAATTATGATTTTTGGTCATTACATCATATGTACTTTTGCATAATATTGCTCATAAGACATTTTGTTTTGGTTTATGATTTCTGTTAATATATCTAAGCATCTATTTGGTATATTATGTGGTAACTTAAACCAGGTCCTAACAACCCATGATTACACAAGCATATTGGGTGAACCCATGGTTACACAAGCATAGTGGGTGAAGGCGAAGATTGAGGTGATATGTATGGTTCCATTTGTTTGTACTTAAATTCAAGGCATCTTACATTTTTTGTCATCTATCTAATTATTGACCACGTACGTTGTAATACAGGGCATATAAATGTGGAGAATCACTAACTGAAGTGTTGAAATGTATTTGTTAGTGGGAGACTGTGGTACAGTGAAAATGCAAAAGAAAAGGTACCTGTGAGTTTTCTTTTGGTGCAAATATTCATATATCATCCACTATTTACCTATATACGATCATCCCTCGTTATATATTTAGGGTTTATGATTTTTAGTCTTTACATAAGTTGTACTTTCTAGTGCATAAAATTATTCATAATATCTCACAACATTTTGTGTGTATTTAGTTTTTTTCATAATGTCTTATTGAGTGCAATGCAATGCAGATAATGGAATGTGAAGAATCATTAGTTAGACTACTGAAATATCTTTATCAGAGAGAGATTGTAGTAGAGTGTAAAGGTAAAGACAAAGGTAGAGGCAAGTTCTTTTTTGTACAATTGTTTATGATTTGTTACGAGGTCTTTCTCATTTCAAATACAAAGTTCTCCTCCCTCTCAATGGTTTAGGCTTAATTAATTGTGCATAAGGTTACTCGTAATATTGTTGGTCTCTAATTAGGAACTATTATAAGACATTTTGATATTTTTTTCTTGTTACTCAACATTGTGTATTTAATATTACTCATATTTTTGGTATGCAGGGCGTTATTAGTTGGCCATCGACGTATTTTGGGGTCGCAGATTGGTGTCTCCATCTGTTGTTTCTCTTTTTTTTATCTTTTTATTAGTTTTGTTGTTTTTACGTTATTGTTGTGATTTTCCTTTCGTTTTTTGTTTTTTCTTTTCATATTTGTGAGCATGGCCATGCTAATTTGTAGTTTGATATTTTCTTCTTATGCACTCTCCTTTTCTATTTTTCTTGTTTTTATTCTTTTGTTTTGGCTTTGTGGATGAGAGGGAAGCAATCAAACAAGTCATTTGGTTTAGTTCCAAAAGTGTAGTGGGCAATGGCAATGGAGGTATGTATTAAGGAATTTACTTGTTTACTACTATATAGTTTTATCCTTTTTTTTATTTAACTCATTTGATGCTTCATAGTTATCTCATTTGTTTAAATTTAAATGCAATTTAGGTTAAGGAAGACGAGAGCACTATAACAAAGGTAGAGACAATGACATAGAGGGTGAGTTATCTTTTGCAATAGGGGTTTGAGTTTTCTTTTGTTTTAGTTTTTCCACTCCTATGGATCTTTGTTTTTGCATTTGTGATCATGGCCTCCTTGGTTTGATGGTAAACCAAGTCAAATATCTGAAATACTAATAAAAACTACATCTTCGAATGTGCCCCTCTAGAAAAGTTATTCATTCAAATTAGACAAGATTTGTGGACAACTCTATGCCATGCACATAACTCAACCCCATGAGAAGATGTGCAAGTCAACCTTCCCTTCACATGCATGGATATCTAAGTCACTCAACCCACCAAATGGAAAATCTTCAGGTGAATGCTTGGGAACATTTGTAAATAACTCTTTTCTAGTGAAAAGTATACAATAAATGATGGACCATATCATGTTGTAACTAAATAAAATGGACCATATCATGTTGTAACTAAATACAACGTGCTAACTGCAAATGCCAAAATAGACACCCTTAATCATCACAAACAATTTGCATAAACTTTGTACCCTGAAACCATATACCACAAACTGGCTGTTGGTTTTCAAATATGTGGGTAATGTATGCTAGACGTTTGTCTTTTAAACACATGTAATTGCCTCAAATAGGTTGATGTTGTTGTATTTATGAAGTATTGTCTCGACTATCACTTATTATGCTAGTTACTACTAGAAGATTAAACTAATGCTACAGGCACCTAATGTAGATCAGATTTATTAGTGTAGAAACATTTTTTACATTCTCATACAAGATCTCTAACCTCCCTTTCAAATGCTAATGCATGTAGGGCTGGCTTAGAACAAACAAATTTGGAACTGAAACAAATTTTAAACTGGAACCATTAGTAGACCAATTCAATGGCTTTCCATGGCATAAATATTATTGGTGTAGGGTGCTACAACTGTGTATTAGTGTTGCATCCTCTAGCAACCTTGATGTTCAATATAAGAGGAAGGCCATTTTGAATGACATAGTCTAACTTATAGATAAAATGACCTTTTTCATCAGAATCTGACGATACTATCAAGATTGTGATTTTTTGTTGTTTAAAAAACATTGTTGAATGCATAAATGGATTCAACACCCTAAAAAGTCCTAGGGCACTCGAATTATATAGATCAAACAAAACTCATTTAATTGAAAATATCTGTTGGGCTTTGGTAAAAATTGAGAAGGAAAAATTCATTGAAAAAAGCCATTTCATATGCTAGTTAGACTACATGATTTTGAAATAATCTCTTGCTCCATGACTAAAATAGGCTCATGGGTGCTTCCACTATCCAAAAGCCCTCAACATAAGCTTACCACAAATAAGCCTCTCTTTACCTTTCATTTATTCTTAGACCTCAAATAGATTAGGGCTGACCTTTCAAAGTTATGAATACAAGCAAAACCAACATAAATTCGTGGATGTCTTTTTGTTGGGAAATGCTTGCTTTTTGGCAATGTCTTATTGAATTTTGCTCTTGTTTTGTAATAGTTCTTTGTCCTTGCCTTGAATTTTTTACATTTGAGATAATGTAGGATTTGTAACGCCTTTTGAATTTTTGAAAGTTCCTTTCAACATTGAACCTCGACTATCAACTGTGACATATCTCAATATCTTGACTTTTGTGATACCATAATCCTCTGTGGTTTCCTTACTATGTTAATTTTGGTGATTCCAATTCCTTAATGTCCCAAGACTTGCATTGTGGTGATGCATGAAAAAAATATTATTATTATTTTTTTTATCTAGCTAGAAAACAAGGTTGAATTGGAGACATAGAGAAATATTCCAAACCCACAATGATAGGTCTACAACACTAAATAGTGGCATATTGGTGTTGAAAATAATTCCAAATTTTTACTCTGGCTACTAAAACCGACTCCCTTGAGCTCTATGTGTAATTATAGGGACATGCTTTCATTGTTTGAAGGTGAGACAGATTGTAAGTTTGTGAATAGTAAGTATGACACCCAAAACAACACTAAAATTTGAACAAGGAACCACAAAAAGGTTTCTATCAAGAAGAAGAAGAATGCCATGTATTGTATAAATGATTTGCCAATCCAGTGCCCCTTTCAAACTCAGAGGTAGGCAAACCTACATGAATGCCTTTATAAATGAACCCTTCCTCCTTTTTATACTATGTTTTCTAACATCACTTTAGGGCCAAACCCCTAAAATTATGACTATATAAATAGGGTCGATTGGCTTAGATAGGTATTTGTCCCACATAGGTTGGCTTTCTTGAACTTGTTATACTTTTTTTTGCGTTATTCTTGTTTTTAATCGAAGTTCAATTTTGAATTAACCTTTCAAATAAGCTGCCATGCTTGTAGTCCCATTCATACTGGTCATTGGTATCAAAATTTTCTTGGAAATTTTCTTATGGAAAAGGATTGCCTCAATGCTTTTAAAAAGAAGAAGAAGAAAGAAAGGCCAAATTTAAAGGATTGCCTCAATGCTTTTAAAAAGAAGAAGAAGAAAGAAAGGCCAAATTTAAAGGATTGCCTCAGTGCTTTTAAAAAAAGAAGAAAGGCCCAATTTGATTCATATCTCGTGTTAAGAAAACTTTTGTTACAAAGTTTGACATGGGACTATCCCAAAATGTTGATATGACTTTTGGTTTAAAAACAATGCCCCAGATAAAGTCAATATGAGGAAACAAAGGTGGAGCATATCCTTCATGAATGCACCAAGACCGATCTCTTCCTTGTTGATGTTTGTGGCTTGGGAAAGACCTCTAACCTAAAGTGATCTCTTCCTTGTTGATGTTTATAGCTTGGGAACGTACTTCTGCATAGGCCTAAGTGTTTGGGTGTGTAGAAGCCACCGTAATACACCCTTATACCTTAGTAATTACAGTAATTTCTTTCATAAGATAAGGTGATTTTAATTTAGTGAAATGCAAAGGTTCTCTGCAATAGTGAATTAGATGAATCTCAGTTGTCGATCTCAAGTGAGGTGAGATCTAATTTTTGTCGAGAAATATAGGGCATTCAATGAATAACAATATATCTTCTTGATAATTGCTTGTTATGCTCTTTTCTTCTTAATCTTATATTCAATTCTTTGTTAGCTTATTAATGTGTTCTTTCATCAAGACAATTACCCATATGCAATAATAAAAGAGACAAGTGACATAGCATATAGGCTTCTCTAGCCAGGGCCAAAACCTCTCACCTCTTGAGAGGAAAACCCGATCAAAATTCTTTTTCTTAGATCTTCAATTGATAAGTACCAAGACCATGACATAGACCCTTGACTCTAGTATCCTTCCAAGAACCTTGTCACCAACCTTGATACTCTGCCTCTTCATTTTGCTTTTCTCACACTGCTTTCCTCGGCTTCTTCTAGAGAAACTCGACCTCTAACCTTCTTATTGCTCCTCCTTAGCTTCCTTAGAGAATCTCGGTCTCTAGGTCTTTAGTTCAACCTCCCAGAAGGGTCTTTCTCTAGCTGCCCTAACTTCGCACTTCTTAGAAGATTTTGTTGCCCAAACTTCGCACTGCCCCAGAAGATTCTGCTGCCCAGAAGATTTCGTTGTCCTAGAAGATTCTGCTGCCCAGAAGAAATTTTGTTGTCCCAGAGGAAAGTCTTTTTGTTGGCCCAGAAGAAAACCTAATTTCGTATTACCCAGAGGAATCCCCTTTCTTTCTTCACACTTTGCCTTCTCTTCCTTCTTCGTACTGCTGCTTCCCTTCCTTCTTTCACACTTCTTGTCTCAAGTGAGTCAAGTTCGTGTCTTGACATGGAGGACTAGTTAGGCTATATATACCCCTCCTTTGATGCCCTTTAGGCTGACTTGACAACTGGAGTTAGGCCGACTTGACCTAGCAACTTTCTCATCATTTGTAGGTCAAATTGAAGAGGTTTGGTGACAAGTTATTGGAGGATATTTTACATAGAAAATATTGACCTTTAACAAAATGTAACATGACTTCATTTACATTATAATGACTTACATTTTATGACTAGATGAAAAATAAATCCTAAAGACTCTCAATTGGAGTCTGGACTCATATTTACTTGTCATTATGAAGACCGAACCTAGTTACACTTTTCAACACTCCCTCTTAACTAAGGAGGTATTCATAATGGTACCTTGGACTTTGTTATTTTGAAGAATCTCTTAAGAAGAATTCAGATTAGTAACTCATTTGTTATAGCATCATACCAACCAACATTGTCATGTAGCAAGGCCTTGACAAACAACTCTATCTCTCCACAAGATCATAGCACAATGTTGGTGAGACCAATGATTTATAGACATACTCATCATTGTCTCTCCTGGAACATACCCCACTCGGGTTCTCACTTTTCAACACTTCCTCTTAACTAAGGAGGTATTCATAATGGTACCTTGGACATTCTCAATTTGAAGAATCTCTTAAGAAGAATTCGGATTTGTAACTCATTTGTTATAGCATCATACCAACCAACATTGTCATATAGCAAGGCCTTGACTAACAACTCTATCTCTCCACATGATCAGAGCACAATGCTGGTGAGACCAATGATTTATAAACATACTCATCATTGTCTCTCCCAGAACATACCCCACCCGGGTTCTCTTTGGGTATGCTCCATGAGGACTATTCTTATCTTGGGCTCCCCAGTCCTCAAAAAAGATAGGTCCTCCACGACTACTCTTACTGTTGGATGCCCTATCTCATCCTCAAAGAGTATCATATGCCAAATGATTACACAATCCTCCATTCTGCCTTCCCAGGTGAAGAATAGAAGAACATGTCTATTTCTCTCCTTTTCAAATCATGAGGATATATTCCATTAAAGGAATGTACTCATTCCATCACAAAGGAATGTACCTAAGCTTCCTGCTTAGGAATCTCCAAGTTTTCCAAGTTTCTTCCAAGTAAGAAACAAAAGAAACTTCTTTATCATGCTCCCTCTTAACTAGGGGCTTTCTGCAGCTTCTCTTGTGGAGATCCTAGAGCAACCAGCTGTTTGAAGAGCTCCTTCCTTTAATGTCATGAATTTCTTCTTCGTTAAGGAGTCTTCAACTTTGGGGACTTCTACATAGGGCATAGTTCATTCATCATTTTTATTCATGAGTTAGTCATGTCTTCAACTCATCAGAAAGTGATCCATCATATCTTTCATCTATCTTTGCTTCATGTTATTTTGCTTTCATGCCATATTTTTTGGAAGGACACTACATCCTTCTATATGGTCTACCTACATAAGATCATCCAGATATTAGTTAAAAAATAATCAACGAACACATCAAATCAAGGTTACCTTTACCATGACATCTTCCTTTAAGTATCAACATCCTGCATGTAGATTGACACATCTCCCACTGATATTCATTGTCAAGGGTCTCTATCTTTTTCAACTTTCATCAGAACCTTCACATCTTTCCAGGAGATCTTTTAGTCAAATCTTCTTGGACTTCAGATGTTGAATGCCTTCTATCTTCGTTGCATATCATCACGATCTCTTCCTATCCCTTCACACTTTATTCCTAGGAGCTTCCAATCTTGGTTCTTTGATTGTAGTTAGTTTACTCATGATTCATATGAGAACATATTATGTTGACTTCATCTGGTAACACTTATGCTTTGTTGCAAACTTTTAGAGGAGGAGTTCCTTTTCTTTTCTTTGACCATAGTGATCTATATTATCTGCAACCATATGGCTTCCACCATAATCTGTGTAAGCATACATACCGCATCTTCCTTTCGGTCATTCAGACTTCTGTAGCAGCTTCATTTGAATTAGGGAACTTCATCTTGCGCTTCATGTGATGTCATCATACCTTCATTCCTTGAATCCCACGAGATGGAATTCTTGATTAGTGAATACTCCAATGAGAATTCCATTAGAGAGACCTGAGGATGTTTCATATTCTAACCCGACAAATGTTTTTCTTTATAGATTCTGTACGATGACTCTTGTCTATGATGACATTCATTTCTTTTTTATACATATCACTGAGGTTTCCCAAGAGCTTCCTATTCTATTGTAAACAAGAAGATTTATCTCATACATACTTTCTTCCTCCCATGTCACGAGCTCTTACTTCTAATACTTCCATCATGATGCTACGTTGATGTATTCTATCCTATCTATAATTTACAAGTGAAAAGTACCTTCTTGTGAGGAAGATCATCTTGGGCATAATAGAGATCTTTTACTTCATTCTTCGGCTTCTTAGACTCAGGTTCTTTCACTTCTTCGGTGATGTGGGCTTCTTCCCTATTTCTCTTGTCCTTACCACGTTTAGGGCAATCTCTTTTATAGTGCCCCAGTTCTTGACATCCATAGCATCTTACTTTATCCATGTTCCTCCTTTTCTCTTGAGGATCAACCTTCCAAATTTTCCTTTCCTTCTTGTTGTAGCAACATAGGCTTGATTTTGCTCACTTGGTCCAACATCAAGCTTTGACTTCAGTCTCGTTTCTTCGATCTTACAAAGTGGCCATAGATCTTGAAATGGAGTAGTGTCTTTCTTCACATATAAACTTGAAGTGAAGTTACCCCATTCTTCCGATAGTGCATTCAACACCACTGTCGTCATCTCACTATCAGACATTACTTCCCCTAATTCTTGTAGTTGATCCCGGATTTCTGATATCCTCCTAAAGTATGAGGCTATTCCATCTTCCTTTGATATCTTTAGTTTGTAGAGTTCTTGCCTTAGAGAAATTACTTCTCCCGCAATACTTATCGAAAACAACTCTACCAATTTTTCATATATAGCTTTTGTTGTTTCCAACTTTGATACGTATGGGATTAGAGTGCCTTTTATAGATTCTATAAGAATCCTCTGGGCTCTCACTTCTCCCTTCATGTATTTAGCATGTGCTACTAGAATGGTGTGAGTCAAGACCATAAGGGACGTGGTAATCAGAGGTCGAATTGGTAGTAGCATGGTGTGAGCCGGGACCATGAGGGACGTGGTAATCACAAAGGTTGAATTGGTAGTAGCAGAGGTAGAGGCTAGTTGGGATGCAAGTGTAGCATACAGTCGCTAGTTGAGCTAACAATCAAAATAGTAGTCGATAGTTGCAAGGTAGGCTAGCTCTAATAGGCTTTGTAACCAAGGAAGTAGAGGGTTGTTAAAGAAGCCTGTAGCCATCATCGATTTGTTGTCGGGGATGTATGGGGCAAAGAAAAACAGTTGTCGAAGACAACAATCATGAAGCCAAGAGGGAAAGACGAGTCGTTGTCAAATCCAGCAAGGTCGGGGATAGAATTGTTAGCCGACAAGAGAGTTGCGATTGTTCAGTCCATTTGGTGCCGCAAAGTGGTCAAAATGTAGTCGTTCCAACAAGGAGAGCTGCATTGTAGAGGAATCTAGCAATCAAACCATAGATTGAAAGAAGTCCTAGAAGTATCGCTGAGAAAGTGGAGAGATTATGATGCTAGATTGTAGAACAATGAGCAGTAATAGGTGGTCACCTCTTAGAGGGGGATACCATACGAGTTGGTGGGCTGGAGCAATGGTGACAACAATGTAGGAAGTCGACAAAGGAGAAGTTGTAGCCATACAGTTCGTATGGGAGCCACATATCAATTGTAATGTACAGATCTAAATTTCTAGCAAAAAAAATTTTCAGTAACATTTCTGATTTGGAGCCCAACTAGTCTGAGGTTTGAGGATAGGTTGGAGGGTGCATTTAAATTCACTCCCTGAAAGGTGAGGGTTTCACTGATTCTCATGGAGAATGGCATATGGGAGTTTGCTAATGTGAAAATTTCATCTATCAGAACAATTGGAAATTATTTTCCTAATTGTTAGTTTATTTAACAATTTATCTGCTACGACAAATATCAAATAATTCACACTGTGATTTTCACCAATAAACTGTGGAATAAAATAGCGTTGGAAACTGAGAAAATCTAGCACACAAAAATATGACAGTTATTTTTGGACAAATGTCCCAAAAAAAACCCAACTTGGGAAAACCGGTGCAGCAATTGAGGGTTTTTATTATTATGCAGCAGTGGGAAATTCCGAGTACAATAATATGGATGCCGAATGCTATCTATCCTGCAGAGAAAATACTGGCAAAAATATATAGAGGGAAATTACCCTCACTCCGAGCAATCTCGATACTCCATTGCTACAGAAAAGCAAGTTGTCCAACTAGGCCTGCTCAGGCTCTATGTGAAGTTGAAGTTGCCTACAACACGTGTTGCCCGAATTTTCTGCTAATCAAGCTTTCTTGCCTGCTGCTGGTTGGGAAAACGCTTCTCAGACCCTCTAGAACCTCTGTTTGGCCTCTGGAACTGAAAACGTCATCCTTCCTCAGCAGATCGAACTGCCTAGTGAATCTTCTGCGCTGCCTTTGCGCAGCTTCCTTGAGAAATTTCAGCCTCTCTGCAAATGCACTCGTTGGGTCTGGAAAACTTCCTCCAGCCTCATTGTCTCTGTCCCTCACTTTTTCTGCGTTCTTCTTTGGCTTTCTAGCAAATGTTGCCGTTCTTTGGAATTCTAATTGCCAAACAAATCGAATCCCACAAGTGTATTCTCCATCTACCTATCGACTTCTTCTTATAATCGTCTGTTGGAGCACCAACGACCAAAGTTAAAACTTAATCAAGGGCCCAAATTAATTCCTTGTCGATCCATGTGAGTTTATAGAGAATTCTCACCTTATCTCAATTAATATTGATTAATTGACCATATTTCCTAAGTTTAGACTTAGAAAATTTTAAAAATCGGCTAATAATCTAATTTATACACTTCTAGGTGGAATTTCCATAAACGATTTCTGGGTTATGGAGATGTCATGCGTTTTAGCCTCTCTACAATGTTTCGAGACTAGCACACATCCGATGCTACAAAAACTAACACTCCCTCTTAGCGAGGACTGTGTTTTACTGTTGCACTCGCTGCCACAACACCGTCTCTGTACCACCCTATATAATGGTGCTGACGTTTGACAGGAAACTTTGTTGGAAATGACTATGTTTCTCCCTCAGTCATAGTGCTGCTCCCTCCGTCACTACGCTGCTCCCTCAGTCACTGCGCTGCTCCCTCAGTCACTGTGCTGTTCCCTCAGTCACTGCACTGTTCCCTTAGTCACTGCGTTGTTTCCTCAATCATTGCCCATCAACCACAATGCTAACTTTGATTCATCTGCCACTGACTGTAGCTGAACCAAACTGCTGCATCTGTGATACTGTTGACACTGCATTGTACATCTTGTACTACTGCCAACTCTACATCTGCATATTAACTCCATCTCATCTGTTGTTGTTGCAACCACAACTACTACAACTAAGAAGCATCCTAAATACTGAATCAATTGTGTTCAGTATGATGCATCTGTCTCCTGAGCATCTGATTGCTTCTAGCCTCTGCACTGTCACTGAAGAATTTGCGTTGTTGTTGACTCTGTATTGAGCCACCTGCTCTGTTGCCAACTCCGCATTGCGCTCCCCAGCACTTGACTGCTACTAGTTTGCAACTGTTGCTCTGGAATTTGATTGCATCTCTGACACTGATCCATTCTGCTACTGAATATTATGGGCCCTCGTAGCTAGGTGATGATCCATGAGGTGGACTCCTCAATGGACACTGTTCTATCTCTGCAATCAGCTCTAAGTCGCCCCACCTCTCTCCTAGAGGTATGGCTGCCATCATAGCCAAATTTGATCTACTCATACTGCTGCTGCTGCTACTGCTCTGTTGCTGCTTCTGCACTGCTGCTGCTTCTGCAACCACTGTAGTAATGAGTTTGATCTTCCTAGATCCTGAAGTACTAGCTTCCATAGGGTTTCTCCCTCTGAAACTAGTCTCCTTTTGAGTGTCGATCTCCTTATGGGAAATCTCTCTGTGCCCTCCTTGCAACTTACATTGTCCTCCTACATTGGAATTGGATTGCGTAGCTCTGTGCTAGGAATCTTCTGGCTAGAACTGCACCTGCATATTGCAACTGGGCAATTCACCCTACCTGTGTCACTGCATCTAGCTTTGCAACTATCTTATGTGTATTGATTGCAACTAGATTTGCAACTATCATCTAGATTATTGACAATGCCTGTTGACACTAAGTTTGCTACTATGATACTATGGGCTCCTATAGCAAAGGTAATGGTCCCGCTGTAACAATTTGGAACTGATCGAACTGATCTCCTTGTTGCAACTGTGTTGGACCCTGGCCATTTCGCGTATTGGAGCCTCATACTCCACCACTTGGATCTAGTGCCTTATTACCTCCTTCTGAGCCTTGTCCCTTACTGAACCTTTCTTCGTTTTACACATCGCACTAGACAACTCACACTTCCTTCAACACTTGTCTCTGATAGCTGGAAGTCGATTCACTGCCCAGATCCCCATTCTGGCTAATTCGTACGACCTCATCTGGAAATCTTGTATGACCATCTCGGCAAAGCTGCAAAATTTGCGAATCTCAAAAACTGGGATGAAAATCTCCCTCTTTCACCTGCTCGGCTGTTGAATCTGCTATTTGCACTCCTTTCTAGATTGAGAAATTTTGCTCATGGAACTGCTAATCTGCAACTGAAAAATCAGGACTCTGAAACTCGAAACCCCCTGAGAGAAATTTTCCCTTTATTGTGTGTCCTTTTCTATTTCCACCTAACACGAATTTTGTTGCTGCAAAACCCTTTGCGTCCAACCAAGGAATCTGCTCAGTGAAAAATCTGAGCTGTTACTGCTCCCTTTGACTGCTAGAATCACTATCATAGGAAAATCAATTTTTCTGCCAACTTGCAACTGAAAATCAAACCCTTGCCCAACAATTTGATCTGCCTATCTAAGTACTGCGCAACCTCTGAGAATTTCGGTCTGTTGCTCCTCTAAACAGTGAAATTCCCTTCTCCGCTTTTGAGCTTTTCTTGCCTCATCACTCGCATTCTGATACCATGTGAAAATTTCATCTAGCACAACAATTGAAAATTATTTTCTTAATTGTTAATTTATTTAACAATTTATCTGCTATGAAAAATATCAAATAATTTGCACTGTGATTTTCACCAAAAAACTGTGGAAGAAAATAACGCTCGAGAAAATCTAGCACACACATAAAAATATGACAATTATTTTTGGACAAATGTCCCCACAAAAACCCAACTTCGGAAAACTGATGCAGCAACTGAGGGTTTTTATTATTATGCAGCAGTGAGAAATTTTGAGTACAATAATCTAGATATCGAATGTTGGCTATCCTGCAAAGAAAATATTGGCAAAAATATCCAGAGGGAAATTACCCTTACTTCGAGCAATCCCGACACTCGACTGCTATTGAAAAGCAAGTCGTCCAATTGGGCCTGCGCAGGCTCTGCGTCAAGCTGAAGCCGCCTGCCACACGTGCTGCCAGAATCGTCTGTTAATCAATTTGTCCTGCTTGTATCTGGCTGCAAAAACGCTTCTTTGGCGCTCTAGAACCTTTGCCTAGCCTCTGGAACTAAAAATGTCTTCCTTCCTCAACAATTCAAATTGTTTAATGAATCTTCTGCACTGCCTCTACGCAACTTCTTGGAGAAATTTCGATCTCTTTGCAAATGCACTCATTGGATCTAGAAAACTTCCTCCAGCCTCATTGTCTCTGCCCCTCACTATTTCTATGTTCTTCTTTGGTTTTCAACAATGGCTGCTGCTCTCTGGAAATCGAACTGCCAAAGAAATCGAATCCCACAAGTGTATTCTCCATCTACCCATTGACTTCTTCTTATAATCCTTCATTGGAGCACCAACGACCAAGATTAAAACTTAATCAAGGGCCCAGATTAATTCCTTGTCGATCCATATGAGTTTCTAGAGAATTCTCACTTTATCTCTATTAATAATGATTAATTAACCATATTCCCTAAGTTTAGACTTAATAGATATTTAAAAATTGGCTAATAATCTAATTCATACACTTCTAGGTGGAATTTCCAGAAACGATTTCTGGGTTATGGAGATCTCATGTATTTTAGCCTCTTCATAAATTTTTGAGACTAGAGCACATCCGATGCTACAAAGGCTAACAACTAACACCAAACTCACCTTGCCTATGTTGCAAAATTGGCTACCTATAACCAAAAGGATGTGAAATCTAGGAGAACTATCTTAGATGCAGTGAAGGATCATCCTCGAGGACAATAAGGGAGATGTGGGAGGCTTTAATGAAGCTTTATCAAAGTGATAACACAAACAATTTTTTTTTGCTGAGAGTGAAACTCAAGAACACCAAGATGACCAGATCAGATACTGTGACCAATTATCTGACGAAGATCACACGAGTATGTGATGAGTTGGCAACAGTTGGGGCGATCATAACTCGTGACATATGATGAAATGGTAAGGACGATCTTAATGGCTTCACCAAGGTATGGACTCCTTTAATGAAGGGCATCTTTGCACGAGAGCATCATCCTAATTGGGACAGATTATGGGATGATTTTTTCTAGGAAGAGATTCGAGAGAAATCTCTAGGAGGCCAACAAAAGGGTGATGATCAGAACCTATCCCATGCTAGTAAGGCAAGTAGGGAAAGGGGAAGAAAAATACAGGTAGATAGTGGTTTCTATCTCTTGTTTATAAACCAACACCATCAATTGACTTGTACTTGGATAGTGGTGCATCAAACAATGTCACAAGAGGCATGAGATCTATTTAGCAGTTTGACGAATAGTGACTAAGAGTTGTTTGTGGAGGTAATGATGACAAGTATGTAGTGAATGGGGTTGGAACCATCAAGTTCCAGCTCAAGTTAGGATGTACATTGCAAGTAAAGCACATGTTATATGTACCAGGACTGAAAAAACAATGATGTATCCTCCACCCTATTTCTAAAGCGAGTTGTTTGTGGAGGTAATGATGACAAGTATGCAGTGAACGAGGTTGGAACCGTAAAGTTCCATCTCGAGTAAGGAGGTTCATTTCAAGTAAATGACATGTGTATGTACCAGGAATGAAAAAACAGTGATGTATCCTCTACCCCATCTCTAAAGCAATAGACATCATAGCCCTGACATAAATGTATTTGGCGACTAGAGTGAATGTCTACTCATAATCCACTTTTTCCTTTTGGGAAAAACCTCTGGCCACAAACCTAGTCATGCACTTCTAGATGCTACCATTTGTAGCATGTTTGATCTTGAAGATCCATCTCGAATTGACTACTGATTTCCCCTTTGGCCTCGATACAATGTCCTAGAAATCATTGATGTTTGATTGGTTTTGTATGGACATTTGTGGACTGATGGAGGGCAGCGTGAAAGTGGTCCATATATGAGCCCTAAGTGCAGTGACCTAAGAAGGACTTTAGTCCTGCTAGAAGTGGCAGAGTTGGAGCAACCTAAAGAGCAACTTGTGGAAGATTGCAGAGGCTTGCTTCAAGCCCTAAGGAACAAATCTCTTGAAGGGCTAAGGGATTGTTAGAAGAGGCAAAAGAAGAGCTCAAAGGTTTGATCAGCCAGGAGTGGCAGCCCTAGACTTACTTTATAGAGAAGGACATCCACAGAAGTTGGGCAGTCCTCCATGCCCTAAGTTCATTGTCGGATAAGGACATTCAACAGTGATAGTGGGAAGCCCTCTGACCCTAAGTGTGTTTTCATCCGGGTAGCACAGGAAGGCCTTAGTGGGAAGAAATTCCCAAAAGAGCTGAGGAGCAGAATTGGGTAGTTGAGAGTTTTTCACAAACGGAGTTGTGAACAACTCAACAAAAGTCTCCATGTGTTCATGCATTGAAGGACTAACAACCAACGAGAGAGCAGGTGGAGCCGAGTTTAGTGGCCTAATGGCGTTGGTTCATTGATAGAGGTAGAGTTGTGTTGCTGGAGTCGAGTTTAGTGACCTAATGGCACTAGTTCATTGATAGAGGTAGAGTTGTGTTGTTGCAGATCGAGAGCCAAAGCACTGGGCAAGTGTTTTCAAGGTACGAACGAGAGGAGCTGAGAGAGAGTGCTACATCAACTAGATGGTCAGTGTATCTTGTTCAGGGTAGACTGGTTGTCAAAGTGACCAACACCAAACCCTAGTTGTATATCTTGTACTAGTGGATGTGTGAGAGCCATTATCCCGAGTACGTGTGAGGGCCATTATCCTGGGTATGAGAACCTTAGACGGTTGTATTATTAGTTTGATTAATATAGCGAAGTTGGTTGGTTGTATAAATTTGTAAAAAGTTGTAAATATTTTGTTCACTAGTAGATTTATTGTTGTATATTGTTTTGCTGTGCAAAGTAGCCTTGTTGTGATACTTGGATAGGTAGCGTCAATGATTTAAGATTCTATCCTAGATTCAAATATTCTATCCTAGATTCCACCTAGGATACTCGGTGTATATCTTTCATCAAATCATTTTCCCCAAGGAAATGTTTGTCCATCGGACCATTCTTATTCGAGTCCATGTGACTTGGGATTTTCATTCTAATCCATCACACTAAATGACTTAAGAATGTTTGTCAAAGATGCTTATCCAATCCACCATTCTCCTTATCCATGCCCGTGTACTTGACTTAGAATATTAGTTGTAATCCGTCATAGTGCTTGACTTAGAATATTAGTTGTAATCTGTCATAGTGCTTGACTTAGGATATTAGTTGTATTCCATCATAGTGCTTGACACAAGGAGAACCATGCTAATTCAAATCATCATTCTCCCTATCCGCGATGGATGCACTAGACTTACGATGGTTAGTCCTAGCCTGGTACATGACACAGGGAGAATCATTGTCGAACCATACTCCCTTTCAACCTGAGAGGAGAAAACCATGCTCACTCCCTCTCAACCTGAGAGGAGAAATCCATGCTCACTCCTTCTCGACCAGGGAGAATTCATCAACAAGCCTCAATTTGTGTCAGAGGTACTCATACGTCCCTTACATCAACTTACGGTTGTTAGTCCTAGCCTAGTACGACACAGGGAGAACCACTGTCGAACCATACTCCCTCTCAACCTGAGAGGAGAAATCCATGCTCACTCCCTCTCGACCAGGGAGAATTCATCAACAAGCCTCAATTTGTGTCAGAAGTACTAATTCATCCCTTACATCAGCAACCAACAATGGTTGTAGTTTCTTCAACTGACCCTCTTATCACTGTCATTGCTCATCTTGCAACTCCTAGGACTCCAAATTTGCATCCTCATAGTCCACTATACTTGAGGTCGTTTTAGGTTTTCAACAAAATGCCCTCTTAATGGTACCAAACTTGTACTGTATTAGGGTTCCACCAATCTACCCTCTTACCAGTCCTCTATCTGTCATTTAGATGACTGAACTAGGGCTTGTTACACAACCCACACTTCTGCTGTTTGCCTCCTCAGGTATGATAGAATCTTAGGGCTTTTTCTAGCAGTCCACCAAACAATAGGCCCACTAAACTGTTGTTCGATCTACTCAGATATAGGGCTCTGAGTCTGCCGTCTCCTAGGGATTCTTCACTGCCACTAACAGTCCATGATTGACTGTCCTTAGGCTGCTCAATAACTGTCATTCACTTTCTTTATTGTACATGCCCTAACTGCTGCCCAACTGCTCATTCTACTGTACATTCACTGAGGTAATATGCTGCCCTGTTGATGATCTAACTTTGGGACAACCGTTTAAGAGCCAACGTATCACTTTAAAAACCCTTAACTATAGCTTGCTATATCTGCCTTAAAAACCCTTAACTACAGCTTGCTATATCTGCCTTTATCTACGGCTTACACACCTCTGTCCTAGTCCCTTCAAGACAGATCTTTTCTCTAGCCCAAAGCTGGGCTCTTATTCCTCATTGTACAGACCACTCCTTTTCTGTTCAGAACCACGCTGCTCTTCTCTGATTGCAGCCACCCTAACCTTCAAATCCATCCGCATAGACAAGCATACAAGTGGTAGCATTGTCACAGGGTATGAAATCTAGTCTCTAGGGGCCTCAACCCTGCTTTTTCATTATGAATCTGAGTGTGTGTGGTACAGACTTTGGGGCTGTCGCAACATGAAATAAACCCTCAGGACGGATCACAAAAATCTGTCATATTCACTTCAGGAATAGATGTAACAAATAACATCTCCTTTATCCATTTCTCCTTGACGGCATCTTGCTAGATCTCCAAGACTCCTTCAGATCTCAGCCCCTTTCTGAGTTTCTTGGCCCAATCTAGGGTAGCCACAAACTAGCAACGATCTTCTCCTTGGACCCCTGATCTCATGCACATTTTTCTTCTGGAGGATGTGGTCTTGCACTAGCATTCTGCTAGGCTTCTTAACCCTCTAAAACAGGCCTTACGGCCTTCCTATAATGCCCAGAAATCCTTGATCTTATACTAGAGAGTTTTCTTTTGAACACATGCCCATAGATGCCTTCTAACTTGACCATCCAGTTTCTCATGTTCTGCAATGTACCAATGTCATGTTTCTTCTTTACAGACTTGAGGAAAGTGGCATTCCTTCGCTGTTCTGCAATGTACCAATGTCATGTTTCTTCTTTACAGACTTGAGGAAAGTGGCATTCCTTCGCTCAGCTTTCACTTGAGAAATATGCACCTGTGGTCATTTTTCTTTTTTCTTCTAGTAGCCCTACTAGGCCTATTCGGCCTGTATAATGACTACATTCTACAAGATTCGTTGAGAAAGATGATCCCAATCTCTCAAAACTTGGTTACTTTATTACAAGAACAATTTCTCGATGAGCATGACTAGATTTAAAAACCCAGCTTACTTCTTGAGAACTTGTTCCTTCTTGACAAAAATATTCTGGAATTTTTTAATAGAATGGATCAAGTTACGACCTCCTTAGTAGCTCATCTTAGCCTTCAAATTCAGCTTTTACATCTTGTCTTCTTTTTCATCTTCTCGATCTCTTTTGGAATGAATTCGTATTACACATTGTTTTATTAGAATGGATCAAGTTACAACCTCCTTAGTAGCTCATCTCAGCCTTCAAATTCAGCTTTTACATCTTGGCTTCTTTTTCATCTGCTCGATTTTCTTTGGAATGAATTCGTATTACACATTGTTTGTGTAGCTCGCATCATATATATCACTTGAATCACTTGAATTTGAAGAGACAACATATATCATTGTATTATACCTCAGGAATTAATTCGTATCACTGAGTCTTGGAGAAACTTCTATCACTATTCATCAACTGTAATGATTATTTCGGATCACTGTTGTTATGGGTTCTTTATAGACATGTCTTGATAATTTAAAGAACTTTGCACTGAAATTCAGTCTAGTAGTTCAATGAGGAGTAAATTTGTATCCGAACCAAAAGATCGGAGATCAATGCATCATTGTATCACTGATTGATCCAGAGCTTCGCATACTTCCCATACTTCGTTTGAGACTCTGCAGACCTTTGTAACAGTCTTTCAGGCTTCAGGACTTTGGCTTGCTTGAATCAGAATTTGGATCTTGATTTGTGCCCAACATCATAGGTACCATTTCATAGTGGAACTAGCTTCCTTATCCTCAGAATCTCGTACTGAATTAAAGTGTAATTACTGCCACAGAACTTCCCTTTTGCTAGGGCTTCAATGAAAAGAATAAAGATCCTGGATCACAACATGGATGCTAGGGTTTCAATGAAAAGAATAAAGATCCCTTAATGATGAATCAATATCCTGTTCATTTTATAAGTGAAACCTATCCAACCCCTCATTAATATTAAAAAAAGGAGGGTTCACACTCAATCACTAAGGCCAGGACCAACTGCATCTATAAGTTCAAGAACTCCTTATATATCTTCTTTGAACAAATTTTCCAATTAAGAAATTTATTAACGTAATACAAAGCAATTTTTCCAATTAAGAAATTTATTAACGTAATACAAAGCCTGATAGACTATACGACCTTCCCCTACTACCATCCTTACCTGTGACTCTTTGCTCCTCTTATTTTTCATTTTTTATTCTTCCAATTCTCCCCTAGCTTCCCCTTCCCACTATTTGAACTGTGCTTACCACCTTTCAAGCAATCCAGATCCTCCCCTAGCTTCCCCTTCCCACTATTTGAACTGTGCTTACCACCTTTCAAAGTTTCAAGCAATCCAAATCCAACATGTTCTGTATGAAACTCACTATTTCACAAGCTCAATGGACTCCACCAAAACTCCACCAAAATCACTAAGGAAATCATATGAAGGGTTCTTGAAAATACAAGCATCCATATTACAGACCAAACCTGCAAATAAGACTACATGGATTAGGTTCTTGAAAATACAAGCACCCATATTACAGACCAAACCTGCAAATTAGACTACATGGATTAGACTACATGAATTATAATGGCTATTATGTAAAATGAAACTACCCATTTCGCCTTCATAATCATTACCGTATTCAATGATACGTCATTATTGCCTTCACCCAGGCAATTTCTCCCTTGGAAAATATTGAAAAGTATAATTCCATGTACCTTCCACTTTATGACTCACCTAACACAAATAATGATTTTCCCAAGGTAGTCATGTACCTTCCACTTTATGACTTACCTAACACAAGTAATGATTTTCCCAAGGTAGTCATATACCTTACCTTCCACTCTATGACTCACCTAACACAAGTAATGATTTTCCCAAGGTAGTTCTTGTCTTCGTTGTGTGAAAAGTTTGTTATTGCTTCTCTTTCATTTCAATTTCAACTTATTTGGTAATTTCCATGTTAAACTAGAAGTATTAAAAAATATGCAATTTAAAATAAAAATAGTGTCAAATCAATTTTCTTTGGGCTTTTGTAGGAAGTTATAGGATCCAAGAATTGGCATGAAGTATGAAAACCATATCCATGGCAAATGAGTACAGTAACAATCGACAAGATTAGTCGAAGGAGAGATTTTCAAATTGGGATATGGCCATTCTCATGTCAACTCTAGCGAACAAGTTTGAACCTTTTACGGAGTTTGGTGACTAGTTTAAAAGTTTGATTGGATTGGACTACTTGTTGGGCATTTAATTAATTCTTAGTATCCTAGAAGTGACCCCTAAACAAAAACTATTTAACCCCCTCAAGAAAACCTAATCGAAGAATATAATGCCTTCCTCACTTTGCCATGCACTAGGATTACTAACATTGTGTGCCAATTGGGTTTTGATTCATTTCAGCACATGCATATAATAGGAGTATTTATAAAATCCTAACATTGTGTGCCAATTGGATTTTGATTCATTTCAGCGCATGCATATAATAGGAGTATTTATAAAATCCTAGCATTGTGTGCCAATTGGATTTTGATTCATTTCAACACATGAAACCTAATTGAAGAATATAATGCTTTCCTCACTTTGCCATGCACTAGGATTACTAACATTGTGTGCCAATTAGATTTTGATTCATTTCAGCACATGCATATAATGGGAGTATTTATAAAATCCTAACATTGTATTCATTTCAACACATGCATATAATAAGAGAGTATTTATAGGAGGTTGAATGGAAGCAATGAAGAGAAAGATAATGAATCAGCACATGCATATAAGCATATAATAGGAGTATTTATAAAAGGTTGGATGGAAGCCATGAAGAGAAAGAAAATGCTTTGTTAGCTTTACTAGGTACCAAGACCACCAACGTTTTACGGTACCTAGATTATAATTCTTTTCAACGTATGGCATGCAAAAGGAGTCTTTTAAATGGTTGAATGAGAACATTAAAGAGAAAGGTAATACTTTCTTATCTTTACTAAGTATTGAGACCATTAATTTTTTGCAATACTTAGATTTTGATTGATTTCATCCCATGGCATAAAATATGAGTCTTTTTAAAAGGTTAAAGAAGGCATTGAAAACACATAGGTTATTATTTGTAATAGTGCATCCTTTGATATGTGAGGGCTAAATTTACTTTCTTCTTGTTTCATGCTCATTCT
Organism: Pinus taeda; assembly: GCA_000404065.3. Classification (NCBI taxonomy): domain Eukaryota; kingdom Viridiplantae; phylum Streptophyta; class Pinopsida; order Pinales; family Pinaceae; genus Pinus; species Pinus taeda. The sequence continues at coordinate 273,862 of APFE030165365.1, forward strand.
GCATATAGATTCTCAATATGAAACATTCTTCACTATTTTGGCTTTAGTGAGTCTGCAGGTTCGTTTTAGAGTTCCAGTTGTCAATGTATTGTATAAAATCATGATATAATATTATTTGAAATTTCTTATTTGGTTTGAATATTATCTGAAATTCCTTATTTGGCTGTGTGATGGCTAAATTTATTTTCTTCTGTTTCAGGCTCATTCTGCACGAGATTCTCAATATGAAACATTCTTCACTATTTTGGCTTTAGTGAGTTTGCAGGTACGTTTTAGAGTTCCAGTTGTCAGTGTATTGTATAAGATGGGCCTGTAGTTTCTGCCATCATCTTGTATGTAATAAATAGTTATTATAATATTATTGGTCGATGGTTTCATTACAGATTTATATTGCTTCATTCTCGCTTGGTGTTGGGCCATCCCATGGATTATTATGTCCGAGGTAATGTACCTTCTTAGATATTCTCCTTAGATATTCCCTATGAGATCAATTCAAATTAATTACTACATCTTTTCTTCATATTGATCTAATTCCATTGTTTAACCAGTATCTTTATGCAGCAGTTTAAACAATAGATGCACTGATTTCTTTTGTATGTGATAAATAGTTAATATTATTGGTTGATGGTTTCATTACAGATTTATATTGCTTCATTCTCGCTTGGTGTTGGGCCATCCCATGGATTATGTCTGAGGTAATGTACCTTCTTAGATATTCCCTGAGATGACTGCTTCTCAGCACAAATTAATTACTACATCTTTTCTTCATATTGATCTAATTCCATTGTTCAACCAGTATCTTTTTGCATCTATTTAAACAATAGTTGCAATGATTTCTTTTGAATAGTCCTTTCCTACTGCAGATACTCCATGTTAATGTCAAGGGTGTGGGTGCTAGTGTAGCTACTTTGTCAAATTGGTTGACATCATGGGCAGTAACAATGACTATCAATTTACTTTTGCAGTGGAGCTCTACAGGCCAAATTTAAGTATAGTTCCTTTGAATGCTTGCCCAAGCCACGGGCATCAAAGCTTTCTGTCCGGGCTTCCCTTGATTACAATGGCCCTTACTCTCCTTCACATTATGAGAGTAGCCCCTGAGAGCCCCTGAGAGTCTGTGCAACTATCATTGATCAATCTTGAACGATTGGGCTAGTCCTAAGGCCAACTTTTTTGCCTTTGGATTACAGCTTATATGTTTGATTATTTACTTGCCTATTTGATTATTGAGCTACCTCTTTTTTGCTGCAGGAACAACAAACAACATTCATGATTCATGCTATTGTATCTGTGATATGATCCTGGTCTTTGTGACAGTTTGTGTGCTTGAGAGAAGAGATCCAGTCGTCCTTAAAATGAATTGAATGCCTTGAAAGTCAATGACAGGGCAATGAAATGGTTTATAACTTTATATTCCAGCCCCATTTCATCCTTCATGCTATTGTATCTGTGCTATGATCCGTGTCTTTGTGACAGTTTGTGTGCTTGAGAGAAGAGATCCAGTCGTCCTTCAAATGAATTGAATGCCTTGAAAGTCAAGAAGAGATCCAGTCGTCCTTCAAATGAATTGAATGCCTCGAAAGTCAATTACAGGGCAATGAAATCGTTTATATATCTAGCCCTATTTCATCCTTCGAGTGCTTCCGAGTGTAAATTACATCTTAATAAATTGCGAACCTAAAAGTATGATTTTTTAGGCATGTTTTTATTTTTTTCAAAATTTCTGAGACTGCATTGTTCCCTTCACCGTGAAGCTCACATGTGCAATAGAGCTCTACTTAAAGGCAGAATTTGAAGGTGGTCATTGAAGTCCATCGGTTGAAAAGTCTGTAAGAATTAATTAATAAATTTTCAATGGACAATTTCATTGTTGCAACTCCAAGGATGGGAGGGTATCCACAGTTTTGATGGTATATTATCAGGAGCAAATTTATTGTGAAACGTTACAAGAGTTTTTTTACTCTTCTTTTTTTTCCCTGAAACATTCCATGATAGTTTTTCTTTATCAGAATAAAAACTCTTCTTTTTTATCCTGAAACAATCCATGATAGTTTTTCTTTATCAGAATTTATATGATTGCATTGTTCCCTTTCCGGTGAAGCTCACATTTGCAGTAGAGCTCCACTTAAAGGCAGAACGTGAAGGTGGTCAGTGAGTCCATCTCTTAAGTGTGTAAGAAGTGAATTAATAAATTTTCAATGGACTCATTGTTGCAATTCCAAGGTTGGGAGGGTATCTGCAGTTTTGATGGTATGATTTTATGGTTTTTTTCTATCAGAATTTCTATGATTGCATTGTTCCCTTTCCAGTGAAGCTCACATTTGCAGTTGCGCTACACTTAAAGGAAGGAAGAATTTGAGGGTGGTCAGTGAGTCCATCTCTTAAGTGTGTAAGAATTGAATTAATAAGAATTTGAGGGTGGTCAGTGAGTCCATCTCTTAAGTGTGTAAGAAGTGAATTAATAAATTTTCAATGGACTCATTGTTGCAATTCCATTCCAAGGATGGGAGGGTATCTGCCGTTTTGATGGTATGATTTTATGCCCATGATTTGATGATTTCATGGGAGACACACTAGACCATAACCTACAAAGAGAGAGTGGGTGGAGAGTTTAATATGCATTTCAATGAAAGTTTTACCAATCTCATACTAATTTCATGAGATGAGATAAGGGGAAGAGCTTAACCTGCAAAGGGGATTTCTACAGTAATCGTTCAAAATACGAAAATACAATTTTGTGATAAGATTCGAGTAACTGAAAAATGATTTTTTTTGGCATTCAGTTGATTACCAAATTATTCATTAGGCACAAAGGATTATCAATTATGTGGTTCTCAATTGCCATGCGAGTACTTGTCACAATTAATTGTTTCTCAATTGCCATGCGAGTACACTTCACAAGAAGTAAATTTATATTCCTATTTATTTTAGTATTTGTTTTATTCATTGTTCATTGTTTTTATTCATTTTTCCATTGAGTTATTCATTTTTCCAATGTATTCATTTGTCCACATGGAGTTTATTCATTTTTCCAATGTATTCATTTGTCCACATGGAGTTTAATACATGTATGTATTCATTTGTCCACATGGAGTTTATGATATTAGTTGGTGGAAAATTTCTGAAGTCAATTTTTTTACGGGGATGCTTTTATTCATTGTTTATTTTTTTATTCATTTTTCCATTGAAGTTAAGACATGTATTATGTCCACATTTTTCCACATGGAGTTTATGATAAAATGGAGTTTATTTTTCCATTAAAATGGAATTTATTTTTCCATTGAGTTTAAGACATGTATGTATTCATTTGTCCACATAGAGTTTATGATATTAGTTGGTGGAAAATTTCTGAAGTCAATTTTTTTACGGGATGTTTTTATTCATTGTTCATTTTTTTTTTCATTTTTCCATTGAGGTTAAGACATGTATTTTGTCTACATTTCTCTACATGGAGTTTATGTTAAAATGTTTAAAGTCAATTTTTTTTTTTTTTTTTTTTTTTTGCTCAATTATGAAAGAAATCACAATCCATTACCTTTGAAGCTCTGAAGCTGATTCAAAATTTTGAGGCTGAAGTCAATTCTTTTTTAAGAAAGAAATCACAATCCACTACCTTTTTGGGAAAGAAGTCACAATCCACTACCTTTGAAGCTGCTACAAAATTTTGAGGCTGCTTCATAATTTCTCTTGTTTTAGGAAATCTCCATGAGAAGAAAGAAAGTAAAGTTCCCCATTTTTCTCAAGTGATGAATATATTTCTAAGAGATGAAATTTGATTTAAAGTTGTAGAAATGTTTTTGCAATATCATTTCTACTAATATATTTGCTAGTAAAATTTCTCAAATGATGAATATATGCCTAAGAGAGGAAATTTAATTTAAAGTTGTAGAAATGTTTTCGCAATATCATTTCTACTAATATATTTGCTAGTAAAATTTCTCAAATGATGAATATATCATTTCTACTAATATATTTGCTAGTAAAATTTCTCAAATGATGAATATATGCTTAAGAGAGGAAATTTGATTTAAAGTTGTAGAAATGTTTTCACAATATCATTTCTAATATATTTGCTAGTAAAATTTCTCAGTTTTTCTTACAAATAGATTTTGTAAAAGGTATAAAATATTTTAATAAAATCCATTTTTTTTTACAATTTCTTTTTTCTACAAAGAAAAGTGTATGTAAAAAAAATAAAAATTATCAGAAAATATGGTGGCTTGTGGCCTCTTACCAACATTTTGGTTGCCAAAATTCTTGTTCACCTTTGTCTTACATAGTTGAGTAATGCACAAATTCTTGTTGTTGCCACAAATTCTTGTTCACCTTTGTCTTACATAGTTGAGTAATGATATACTTGATGGCGATGTTGATTAGGCTACAACGACTATATAGGGAAAAAACTTTTGTTAATGCATCTATTAAAAAATATTTGATTCTTTCGCTACTTGAATTAATAGATATTGCTCTTGCATGGAGAGTTGACATTGATTAGGCTACAACAACTATATAAGGAAATAACTTTTGTTAATGCATCTATTAAAAAATATTTGATTCTTTCGCTACTTGAAGTAATAGATATTGCTCTTACATGTAGAGTTGAGTTGATTCCTAATAGATCTTTCTCTTGCATGTAGCCTCAGAGTCCTACGAGTAACTATAAGTGATAGTTATATTAATATTAATCTAAATCCAATAGAGATTGATAGATCTTGCAAATTTTGTCAATGCATCAAATTGTTAAGTAATAACTTTTGTCAATGCATCACATTGTTAAGTAATAAAACATTTGATTTTTTCACTACTTCTTAATAGATATTGCTTTTGCATGTAGTCTTGTCTTGATTTCTAATAGATCTTGCTATTAATAGATATTTCTCTTGCATGTAGCCTTGAGTCCATTCCTAAAAGATCTTGCTCTTTCATGCAACTTAGGAGTCTTGCAAGCAAGTATGAGTATGAGTGATAGTTATATTAATACTAATCTAAATCCAATAGTTGCAAATAAAAATCCAATAGATGTGAATAGTTTTATGTAGTATCTTTTAGGGTTTAGGAAAAATAAGATTATTTTTCCTAAAATATAAAAAGGTCATGAATATTATTATTAATTATAATATAAAAGCATTAAAACAAGTCATTTAATTAACATAATACTAATCTGAAATCCTAATCCAATAGTTCGATATAAAAAAGTCATGAATATTATTATTTCAATTAATAATATAAAAGCATTAAAAACAAGTCATTTAATAAAACATTAATACTAATCTAAATCCAAATCCAATAGATGTGAATAATTTTATGTAATCTTTTAGGGTTTAGGTTGTTTTTCCTAAAATAAAAAAAGTCAGGAAATACTATTATTTCAATTAATAATATAAAAGCATAAAAAATAAGTCATTTAATAAAACATTAATACTACTCTAAATCCAAAATAGTACATTAAAAAAAAAGTCATTAATAAAACCATTAATACTAATCTAAAATCCCAAACACAATAGGATGAATAGTTTTATGTAGTATCTTTTGGGG